>VWYI01015207.1:86770-136438 GCA_013399455.1 Anthoscopus minutus
ATATATTAGCAAAGAACTGTTATTCCTATTCCCATATCTCTGCCTGAGAACTCCGTGTTTTCGAAATATAATAATTCGGAGGGAAAGGGTGGGGACTTACATTTTTTTTGTTTTTTTCCTCTTCATTTCAAGGAAGGTTCCTGCCTTCCTTGACAAATACCTGTCTTACAAACCGGGACACCTATATATAAAATTGTAGCACAAGGCAGCAACTTGTCAAAAGAACCAATCTAATCTTGGCATTCAGAACTTTATAATTAAACAAGAGTGTTTTTTCATAATTAAACATGAGGTTTTTTCATGGTTAGGGACACATTTTGGACTGCATTACCTGGTTTCTTCTTTGAATCCTCAGTAAAATGGAACAAGGCAATATAAGAACTGCAGGAAGTTCTGTTGTACTGGGCTATGCTTAGAGAGCAAGAAAGTTGCCATACATTTATGTACACAAGGTCCTTCTTTGATGAAATTAAATATTCCATTGTTCAAGTACCTGTTTCTGCTAAAGGAACCATTTCTCTCCTACCACTTCTCCTTTCCCTCCTCTGCTTAGATGATCATCAATGTTGCTACTGCAGTTGTGCCATTCCTTTTTACCCATTTTCAGCTGTGTTTATGAGCTCACAGTATTTAACAATAACTTCTAGTCATGCTTCTTTCCTTCTTGAATGTATATATAAATTATTTTAGGCATATAAGCACCTATATGGATGGATGCAGTCAAAAACAAATTCACAGGAAAACTATGCTCCAAGCTTCAGTCTATGCTGCAGTCAAATGCAACCTAACACAGACTCAGAAGTTGTCTCAGGGGAACACAGCTGTTAGCACAAAGCTAACAACTCCTGCTACTTACCAAATGCTTAGTCTTTTTCTGTTTCAAAGAGCAGTATTTTCTAGCTTTACCTTACAGAGGAAACACTGTCAAAAAGAAATGGTACAGAATTGGGAAACAAGACTTAATTCTATCCCTGTTTTGCTACTGACTGAGGACAAGTTACTGATTCCCATCACATCATTTGTCTGCTTTATTCATTTACACTATAAGCTCTTCAAGGCAGGGAATCTGTCTTGCAAACTGTTTGCAAAGAGCTCCTTCACACAAGGGAACTCTGAGTTCTCCAAGAAAGAGGAAGTCTGTACTAATAAAATACTACTGCTGTTATCAGTAGTAAGTTTCAAATTGCTTGCATTGAGCAAAATTGTTTATCAATACTTATTACAGTCTTTACTACTAGAAGCTTTGCTAACTAATTTTGCCATTCTCTGAGGCAATGGCAATACTATAAGCAGTCACCTCCTTTTAGAACACTTCAAGGTCCATGATATGCAGCTACCTCCTCTTTATTCTCTTGGTGAGACTGTTATGATTCTGTTTTTCTTTCCATCTTGGGATTTGCTACAGGAAGATCTTTTCACTATACTTCCATAGTCATGACAACCTTCCGAAAGAATTCCTATTTTTGGGTCTATATTAATTAATCACTTCTACTCATTCCAAAGTGAAGTGTAATCAGCAGGGAGCTCTTCATCATTCTTTGGAATGTTTAGCACCCTTGAGTGACACTGTTTGCTAGGCTTTTAGGAATCAGCTTATTGCTCTAAATCCTTTTTATGAGATTCAGATTTTCAGGTCTCATTCTTCATCCAGTCATTACCAATCTTTGCTTACCATGGCTCTAATTTCACCATTTGTCCCTTAGTCACTAGCTTAGATACTGATCTCCCCTGTGCACAGTGGAATCAGTGTCTAATCTTCCATTCTTTCTTCAAGGAAAAAACACTTACCTGCAGTATCAAATTAAATGTCTCCACACATATTTCACTTCTATCCCTCCTTTAATTTTTTTATTGTTGTTGTTGATATCAAGTTACTTATTTAAGATCTCGACTTGGCACTTTATTTCTTATAATAATTTCTCTTTAACATCTGCCCATTCCAGCTTCATTTATTTTTTACAAGTCTCAGCTACCAGGAAAGCTTTTTCCTTCTCTCCAACCAGGAAAACAAATACAGCTTTCACATTCTCAGTCATGTTTTGTATTGGCTGCCTGAGATTCTAAGGTAGCTGTCAAGCCAAATCTAGTTGTTCTGTGAGTGTGAAACCAATAAAGCTTGCTGTCCTGGAGTATTTCCTATATTCCTGCCCCATACTACTGCAATTACTGCAGCTTTTTTCATGTCCTCTCTAATCTCATAATCTATAATACCATCAGTTCTTTTCCTCGACCTCTAGATTCTTCCACAATACCTTGGGCAAATAAGTTCAAAAGTAATTTATGAAAAACTGAATGATAAAATGGTTTTACCAGAAATTCTGTGCTATTGTAAAATGAAATAACTTTAAAGCATCAGCTGAGTAGAATTTTTCTTATTTTGCATTCAAATCCACAGATCTAGAAAATAAGAGTTAGTTAATTTGCTCATATGTGATGTTAATTCTGAAAGTACAGATGCAACATAAATGCCAGTAGTTAGTATTTCACTAGAACTCAAGTTTTTATTAGCTTCTTATGCAAAAACCCCAACAGCTTACCACAGGAATACCTCAAATAGTCAACTCCTCTTCTTGTGTTGAAAAATTTCCAAGATAAATAAATGTATACAATTAAAAGGAAAAAAAAAGGAAACACAGCAGCTAAGTAGAATGCATTCAAATATCAAGACTAAAAGTGCACTTGTTATATGCTGAAGATATTAATCATTGCAATATTTAATATTCCTAAACACAGAAGTATGAATTGTACCATCTGAAACAGCTTTTGAATTTCCTATCTAATTTAGAAACCAAGAGTCAAAGCAATTAATCTAGATCCAGTTTACTAAATAATAGGAAGTCTCGACTAGACATGATAATTATGACAAAACAAGGAAATTACATCATCAGGAGGTCTGTATATCCAGAACATAATTTTTAATTTACTCTAGCAACAGACTGTATGTGTAGCCAGCAACAAACTTGGTTGCAAGTGTCAAACTGGGCTGAAAATCTGTTTCATGCTGACAAAAAATGGCAGTAATACCAACACCTGAAGCTTGCCAGAAAAAGTGAAGTGGTTCAGAAGCTTCTGACAGAACAACACTGACACTCCAATCTAGCAACTGGCAACTTCTACAATTCACATGATTGTTTTTTATTTTTACACTTCTATATATATGTTTTCACATGTTTGTGGAGCACACTGCAGGTATACATCAACACTATTCACAGCTGACGCACTAGAGACTGACAGCAATTCACATTTCTACACTTTCCTCTGTGTGCTGGAACTCTCTAAAGCCCTTTGCAAAGCAACAAATACCATATCCAAGGAGAAACAGTGATAGGTCATCAATACAGTAGTGACTTTCTGTACACAGGCTTAGCAGTACATTCTGAGTACAACAGATGAAATATGAGTACAAATTAATCTGAATAGTTCTGCACATGAAGGATCTTTTATGTGATCACCTGTACTTCTACAGATTGTATCTGCAGCTCTTTGATACCACTGTAGAAGGATGGTAATTTCATTAAATCAGTATTTGCACTCTGCTGAAAGGCCAGTAGGTTTCCTCAAGTTTCCCAGTTGTCTTAAATGTGTGATCTTATGCTAAACCCTGGCTATTAGAGTGGGCTACCAAACGCACACATGGGATAAACAAAACTATTCATAAAACAACTGCAGCTGCACTAGTAGCAGCAGCAAAGAGCAACCTGAACCTATCTTTCAGTGCTTTTTACTGCTCACTGTTGATGAACAGCCTTCTGCATTTATTGAAGAGAATGGTTCGCTAACCTTCAGAAGCTGAAATTCAGATACCTACTTATACCTACTCTTCTGTGCTCCCTGCTCCTCTTTTAGCTCCACATATTTATTAGTTCAGTGGTTTGGAGAACACTTTTGTGGGTTTTCTGATCTGGAACCATCCCTCCAGCATCACACACCTGTGCAGGCACAGCAGCACACAGTAAAGCAGCAGCCATGTAGCTATCCTCCAGGGGTCACAATTGGGTTACAAATTCTATAAAATGTGATGACTGTGCAGCCTGATTTAGAGCAATTTATTCTCATCCTTCTTCATTAAGATTCAAATGGAATAAGTAAGATAGAAATTGAACAGATACAGAAATTGTGCATGGCTTGCTTCTGTAGTCAGTAAACACTTATTCACTAGGCAGAGTTTTCTCTCGTGCTCTCTCTCTCGTATTCTCTCTTTCCCTACCCTTCCTGCTTGCTGTTTTAATGCATAATTAAGAAGGTCAGAATTAATGAAGCAGTGTGGAGTAAAGTTCAAGAAATCCCCAGGCACTATTTATTTTATTAGATCTCAGGCATGAACATCAGATTGGCAGCATTAGAGGCAGAGGCAGTGTAGCTGGCAGCAGTCCAGGCGAGAAGCTACCAAGGGATTCTTACCTGCAGTGTCAAGTCATTGCTGAGTTCCCTCCCTGCAAAAATCACCCGCAGCTGGTCAGCTGGAACTCCCTGTCGCTGGGCAACTGCCTCCTTCAGCTGGAGGATGCTGGAATCCGAACTAACCTCCACGGGGAAGCCATGGCTGGAGTTGAACCTGACAAACACTGAACAAGAGTAAAAGATGTTTTTAAGCCAGGATTTCTCATGACATGTTTATATTAGAATGATAGTGAGAGGCTTACTCTTCAATCACAGGAAGCATTTACTATTTTCAGATAAAAGCTATTAATACTCCAGTGTGGTATTTTCAGCCCCCTCACGGAATAGCTAGTGACCAATAAATAAAACCCACGTGTTTCCCCTTGGCAGTATTAGAAATGACATAGAGCATTTAGAATCAAAAGAAACACAGCTAGGCAGCTGTCTTAGTAGTTGCTGCCTGGCACAATAGATTTTAAGTTCAGTCCTAACCTTCACAGGCACAGGGCACTTGCACTTTCTGTGCCCCTTGTGCACTTCCCTGACACATATAACAAACACAGAAAACTGAGGTATGCTTTGGAGGCAAAATATATTAATTTAAACATGAGAAAACAATTCCTTGTTACAAGGTAAAGCACAGTAATACAGACTGGTTTCCCACAAATATAGTTCTATAGAAGGCAACGGTGGAGAGGAAATCACACACTAGAGATCAGAACCACTGATTTCTGTAGAATTCTGTATCTGGGAGTGTTGTTTTACAGCACAGTCTTTTCAGAGTTCACTAAAATATCTGCAGTACATAACTCCTGTCAGCATCCACCTTCAGTACAGAAAATCACTACTGCACCAGTCATATCATTTTTAGAGCTGCAGCAACTGGTTTATACACCCAGAGAAGCCTGGCAAACAAACTCATAAGCTTCCTGCCATTCAGCTGGCAGAGCTGTTTTTCATAAGGAGCGTGAATGTGCTCATTGAGCCCTGGTCAGGGGAATGAATGCAAGACCTATGAAACAAGTAAAAAAACCTCATTACATCCATATCAGTCACGGAGGTTGTATGTACAGTAGACATGTTCCCAGTGGACTGCTTCGACCGATACCTTCACAGGCAGGAAGCAAAGGAATTAGCAAAACTCAGTATAAAACAAAAAATCATTTACATCAATTATACCTGTCACTAAAACTACCTGGGTATTGATTGCAACAAACAGTCTTTTTAAAGATTTATTTCCTATTCCCAGTACAATGCTTTAGCTGAAGATGTTAATCCTTTGTATTTTTGTTGACTGACAGAAGCATAAACTCAAAAGTACTTATAGAGTTTAAAGAAATAACACTTTTTAAAACTAAAAATATTTTTATTATTTTTCCAATGCACAGTCTACCAGACAACTCCAAAGGTGTCAGATCCTTTAAGAACATTTGAATATGGCTGAGGTTGAGATCACTGTTTTTCTCAGACACCAATGTTATAAGTATTTACAATTCCACATCTTCAATCCAGATCCAGCTTTAAGGGATAAGGCCACATTCCAATAAAATTAAATGCAATATTTTAAGTTTTTTACTTGAAAGTACTCTCTTAATGTACTAAAATGCAGGGTAAGATTGCACAATGCAATGTTAGGCAGGTGCCCTGTAGTGTGTTATGCAGCTTCTCCTTATGGGGTTTGATTTCTATTAAAGGGTGTTCTGGAGATAACTGCAAGTTGTATATTCAGACTGTTCAGAACAATCAGTGGAATTTGAATTTTGTTTTAATTATGGTTTGGAGACCAAAAGAGCATGTATATGACAAAAAGTAGTTACAGCCAATGGCAATTGAAAATTTCCCATCTTTCCAGATACACGCAATGCTCAGTTATAAATAAAATTATCCATGCCAATATCAAAATATATAGTTAAAACAATAGGATTATGCGCTTTTTTTTAATATGCTACACTGTGAATATTTATATATTTATATGTCTAAATATGCTCACATACACATAAAATGCATACATGTTTATCTCCAAAGAGCTCTTTGTAACTAATACATAATCCTCTTTCTCTTTAGTCTTGCAAAAGACAATGCTATTGGTTTTGGAAATGAAAAAATAAAAAAGTCAGCAGATGCAGTGACTGCAAATCAAATGTGATGATAAAAGGAAAGTACTTGATAAAAAAGTATAAAAAAGCACCATTTTAATTAATTGCATGGTGCTATATATGTATTTATTTTAAAGGCAGTATTAAACCAACACACATACTGGAAATGTAAGTCAAATTTGACATCAAGAATCCCAAATTCTTCTCTCAAATAAATTTATTTTTATTTAGTTACAACAGGTATATTCTCCTCCCAATGTGTATGAGATATCAGAAATTTAGTATCACAGAGGTATCAGAAATTTAGTATCACAGTTCATGGGAATTGTGATTCTAAACATGGGAAATGAGTATGAGTGCATCATTTTGCACTTCACAGCAGAGAAGCCTGAAAAGCTAACTCAGAAAAAATGCTAAAATGCCAAATTTGCTTGCTGGAAAAATCTAAACCACAAATATTTTGCCCTTAAGCACTTTTCTTCTATTATATAGTCTGTTAGTAGTCAGTTGTATCCAACAACTCCTTTTAATGTAAAAGAACAGAAGAGACCTTAACTCACTTGCACAGAGCATAAAAGGCTGAATACAAACCTTCAGTCTGTGGAATAAAACCAGAATTTCATTAATATAATATTTCAAGCTCTCTTTTTAGGAAAAATAACTTATTTTCTTTTTGACACTTCACCTCAATAAATAAATAATCAATACGAAGTTGATATTCTTAACAACACATGTTATACAAGAGATCACAGGTGAAGTTGTGGAGACACTCCAGGTCACTTCTAAACAATTCATATGTTGAAAAGATTTAGAATTTAATGTTTGTTCACTGGAATTTAAATAAATATTGACTTAACAGGAGATAAGAGAATTTACCTGAGGCCTAAACTGCTGGCAGAAATTCAAAAGAAATAACAGAGTTACTCAAGCACAAGTCGATGGGACAGACATGTAGGGCAGTTGCAGAATTTCAGTGAAGGCTGGAAGAAAACCTGGGGGCACAGACCCCTGCCAGAATCTCAACAGGCCAAACTCCAGAGTCCTGGGATTCAGCAGGAATCTTCTTTGGCAAGTCATATCAAAAGTTCCAAAGCTTTAATCTCCATTGTTATTGATCCAACAATTTTTCCAGTTCTTAATGGAGAAGATAAACGTAAAATATTGGAGAAGCTTAGGCCTTGCCTGTGAACAAACTGTGAAGGCACAGTCTTGATACAGAGGACCAAAGCAGTGGAACTGTGGCATGAATGAAAGGAAGTTGTAGTCAGCTTTATATTGCTGTATGCACAACACAAATTTCCTTTTTAGTTTTGACATAAAATAGCTAATTCTTTTTCTGCCTAAATTAATGAATTGCACAATCCTGCTTTGCAGCACACCAAAGAAAAGCTATAATATAACCATATAATTTATGACAAAACAATGCACATATTTAAAATTTAAGATATTCATCAATAAGATCCAATTCCCCATCCTCCCTACGGACACAAAAAAAAAAAAGTCATCACAAAATTTTAACCTAAAGACAGTGTAAAGTATGGGAAACTTTTTTTTTTATTTTTAAAAGCCCTTTCTATACTGAGGTCAAGCAAGAAGACCTTTGAAATGTTATTTTCCTAAGACTAGGGGAAAAAAAATCTGGCGACAATATCTGTCTGTGGTGATCAGATCCTCTTTGACTTAGCACATGACGAGTACACAACTCAGTTCAAAAATTTACATCTAAACTAATTCACACTTGAAGGTATTATCCCTTCCTTTTCAGTATTAAATTTTTTCTCATAAACTGTGATTAATAATTTATCCAGTATAGCTAACCAGCTTAGTACAGATTAAAACCAGGAAAATTCACAGAAAGGATATGTAAAGCAAGAGAAGGTAGGAATCAAGACAACATAAAATCCTTGCCTCATGACAAAGGAGGTAGAAATGTTCTGGAAATCCCTCTTTTACCACACAACTTTGTGTCACCTCTCAAGGCACAGAATGAAGGTAGCTTTTCCAAGTATCTTTTTTATTTCAGTGAAAAAAATAAAAACATATTAAAAATATTTTTCATAACTCTGGGACTTCTGCATCTTCAATCACAAAAAGATACTGTTCTAGTCTTGATCTTTAGACTCAATTAACATTAGATACATTTGTGGACGCTTTATAAACCCCAGGCAATATCAGTTACTGCCTGGAATTTCTACAACCTGAATTATAGAAATGCAACTGTAGGATATATGCAGTGTGAGAAATTAGCAGCAGAGCACAAGACAACAGGATGGCACTAAATTTTATTCCACAACTTTTTATGGTTATCTCCTGGTGCTAGGGGATCTTAAAGAAGGGAAAGTAGTAAAGCAAAAGACTAAAGAGAAACAACATATGGAAAAATATGGGTTGAAGAATCTCTGCAAGCTGATGTCAGGACTGGAAAGGAATAACTCAGAGTTGTGTCAAGCTTGTATTACACAACCAGTCAGTACATGTTAATGAAAGTTCAATTAAATGATTTACACAACTTCATGCAAAATTCTTTGACTTTCCACAGCAACTTAAGCAGCCTGGAAGTGATGTGGTCCTTTTCTTTACACATCTCTGCATTTAGGTTCTGCACTGGAATAGGAGACCTTCCCAACACCTTTAGTTCACAAGAGCACTGAAGAGCAGGGTGGTTCTGCCCAGGTTTAGTTTCTACCCTACTTTCACTACATCAGTCCTGTTTGGAGGCTGTTACTATCACAAAGCTCTGGCCAATTGGCTTGTCTGATTTTTTTCTTGACATAAATATGTGATAAAATCTCATAGTCATTGGAATAACCAGTCGCATAGCAATTCATGTATCCCTTTCATCAATTAGCAAAAATATCCTCAGCACTCTCCAAGAAAACTCTTGAACAGATGTCTTTTCGTCAAAAAGTTGCCAAATTCTGACAGTTTGGAGCCAAATTGGGATAGTAGGACCCTGAGTCCTGATACCATTGCACTGAACATTCTGCCAAAAATGCCTTTCTTGAGAGAAGGAAATCCAGCTACAGAACCTCTGCAGTCTACAAAAGGAGAGAGTGTCTCTGAAATAAATTATTTCACACGTTTCAGTCTGTACGGCTAAAAATCAACGGCTTGAACACTGCCTCAAGATGAGTGGGTTGCCATTGCAGCTATCAATGCATTAGTATGACATTTTCCTGGAAAAATGCCCTGGTGTATGTTTTGCACCAGGTCCAGAGTGACAGGTATATGCAATGAAGTTAACCCTGACTTAATGTGTTACCACTCACTACTGAGCTACGATAACTGGAAGGATTAGGCCTCCTCCATCGCTGCATTTGTGAAATAAAATTAATGCACATTAATGTAAGCCAACTTCACAGCCGCAGCAGAAAAACAGCCTACAGAGGCAATAAGTGGCAACTCATTAAGCTGGAGTAATTTGGTTGCTTCTGATCATTTGTAAATTACCTTCACCTAACGAATGACTTTATGATGTAGTCACACAGGGCAATGTAGTAATCTAAAATAAACAACGTCTATAAAACCTCATCCTTGGTGAAAGGAATAGACTCTCAGGAAACTATCTTTAGTGCTGGCTAACATATAATAAAAAATGTTCCTTGATCTTTAACTCAAATTTTAAGACTTAGATTTCTGATGCTTTTATTTACTTTTAAAATAAAAATAAAAAGTGGCTTCTATTCAAACTACCATTTAGGGAAAGCAAGACATTATTATTCATAAATTCTAAATATGTACTGGATGACAGTTTTCTACAAAGTTCTGAGCAGCACAGAAAGGGTGAGTAGGGACATAAGATTCACCTCTATCACAAGATATAGGGGGCATATTAAATTTATATGAGCCATGTTCAAAAGAGGCAAAAGTGCTATGTTTGCCCACACTACTATCAGCAGGCCTTCTGGAAAACTCTGCCAGAGAAGTGGTAGATGCACAATGTATGAATTTGGCTCAAGGGAAGAAGAGAAATGGGCAGTTTCAGGCAGCTCAGTAATCTCTATACTGGAAACAAAAGAATAATATACACAAGTATGTAATAAATAGTTTATATGTAGGTTTTGAGCTCAGAAAAGCAACACCTTTCAGTCATATGCTGAGCCAAAGAGGAACTTAGGACTAGAAGGAAAGTAAAAAAATAAGAGATAGAATCATACAGTTTTTCCCACCCCCCCTCATTTTTAGGAAAACACATTTTACAGCTCCTGTCATTTGAGTTGAAAATACTTGGAACACATTAGGGAGAAATATCATCTATGCCTGCCCTACGGTCTTTCTTCAGAAGGGTCTCTGCTCATAGTTGCTGCTGGAGACAATAATACATCTACAGCTGGGGTTTTTTTACAGGGGTTTAACAGTCTCTTCTGAAGAAGAGTGCTCTTCTATAGATGTCTTGGGTTTGTGTTTCCATACACATACTCCAACAGAATGTAATACTGAGCAACAAGCAGGCAGGTTAACAGTTTCCTCCTGACTCTTCACGCTACCAAGTAATCCAAATCCAGAACAGAGGCAAATAAAAAAGACAAGAGCTCAGCACTAGTCTCTTTTTTTCCTCCAGAGCTGTGTGTGCACATGCAGTTGCTTTCTTCTATTGCAGTGAGGCAATTTTTAAACTCAGCAATTCTCACAGTAACCTAATTTTGTTCTAGTAAGTATGCCTTTTAATCCAAGACACATGCTAAATTTGTCCAGTAAATTATTTCCTGTGATTAATTCACTCAGTTTTACTATTCACTTTAAGTTGGAGGAATGCATAGCTAGCTAACTCAATGCTACAATTATGTTGGCATTTCCTTTATAAGTCTCTTTAAAAATGCTATTTTCCTAGCTATTTTCAGCCTGATTTACTGGCTGCTTATGTCAGCACCGAGCAGCCATGAAGTTCCTTGATACAGAATCAACCTAAATTCATGTTTCATTTTAAATAGATGAACACTGTTCTTTAATGTGCTTGGATATGGATAAGAGTCTTTCAACTCTATATATTTCAAGCCATATGCTACAGCTTTCTGTATTAATAGGAAGTATTATACTTCAAAATAAAATGTATACTCCTGCGACTTTTAAATTACCCCTGTCCTGTGAAAGAATGAGTCAATATTTTTGCAAAGACAACATTCATAAGAGGGTCAGAAAAATCTGAAGTAGGACATACTGCAAGAGCTTTAAGGCTGTAAAGCAAACTGTCAAGGTGAAGACTCCAGTAGGGAGATTCCACCATTTTAACAGTTACACTTATTTGCAGTTCCACATGAAATTTAATATAATTTTCTTGTAGCATCTACATGTATATAAATAGCAGAAGCATTGTTGGATAGCTGAAGTTTCAGCTGAACAAATGGATGATAAATATGGCAGCCATCACACTTAATTAAGAAAGGAGCTTTCTCACCTTGTGAAGTATATTAGATGCTCAGTAGCGAACACAAGTATAAAATTTATAAAATCCACATTATAATATGGATTAAAATAGCATATATATCATTGGAATGGCTATGCAGAAACAGATACACACATAACAAAAACCCAAAGGTCTCAGAGAAAACCTATCTACATACCCATCTACTGACACTGAAACCTTTGGTTTCACTTTATTTCATTCTTACAAGACCTACAACAAACACCAAGCCAAAACTCCAGGGAATAAGCATTGTTAGAGCCCTGTTAAGCCCTGTTAAGGACTGTGGGCTGTACAACTACTACATGGCTGATGCCAAGCAGCTGAATGCATGGCTTGAAGGGAGAGGATGAGGCTGGCTGCTCTGGAGAACAGAAAACTAACAGGGTTTTTTCCTTGGTGTTTGCAGATCTAATGTCATCTTTTGAATGTCCACATTGTTTTGCTCTTACTCATCCCATTAGAGGGGGTCCCAGTCTCATTACAATCATGTCCTGATTTGTTTTAAAAAGCACAATAGGTAAATGAAATTGATTTTCTTTATTGGAAACTAAAAGTCTTTGTTCTGCCACCTCTTTTTTTTTCTCAAGTATCTTTCCATTTTACCAATTTACTGATAAGTAGTTCTAGACTAGCAGAAAAATAAGCTTTGATGTTCTGGGACAGTCCAATCCCTGCCTTTCACCTTTAAATGCTAACCTCACACTACTTCTTTCAAACTGTGGACACCATTTTTCCTCCCCCAAGACCTCTTTCTCGCACGTTAAACTATGGCAGTGGCAGAGCAGCTTGAAGAGGCACTAGCAGGGAGAGCACTGGGGACACCACTGGGGACACCACCAGCCCTGACTGTCCCTGCCTGGATTCCTCAGGGGTTCCACAGTCTGCCCAGGGCCCCTGGGGTCACAGTCCCTGCCTCAGCCACACCATTTCTACAGCAACTTGGAGTCTATCCTGATGGGTTCAAGTTAAATTCCTAGGGCAAAATTACATCTGTTAAAGATGTAATGTAAAGATGAGTTAAAGGTTATAAGTAATTACACTAGCTTTAGTAAAACTATCTTAGCTGACAGTACAATTTAACCCCTTAAATGAAAAGAGAAATGCAAAATGATGGGTAGCCACAGAAATTCACAATCGTGTCATAGGAATGTACACCCAGCTTTTCCTCTCAGCTTGTAAAAATAGAAGTTCCTGTAGCTAAGCTTGAAGGTTTACCATATATAGAAGATAATTTTCTCCCTCTTGAGCTTTTCAAAGCTCTTCCCGCCCTTGTTTTGGTTTGGGTTTGCCATCTACTTTTCCTATCTATCTCACAGCCAAATAACAGCACCTTTAAGTCCCTGACAAAACAAAATACCCAGCCACTTTTGAGAGGAAAAAACATATGGCCCAAAATGACTGCCAAAAATAGTCTGACATTCCTACTATAAAACTTCTAGTTAGCAGGAAAAGAGAAAAACCATTTCAAATATCTTAGTGTCACACAAGAATCCCAAAAACTCACTATATTGTCTGAACACACACAGAGAAATTTATTTGGCCTGTTTAACATTTACACAATATAGTTATTTACAACGTCCCCTTAAATATATCCATGTATTATTATACATATATATTTATGTTTAAACCCTCAGCTGGCATGCTATTATTTCAGTACAGAGTCAAATCCCATTCACTGAGCAGATGTGGACATGAGCTTGCTAAGAGTATGGGCTCCAATTCACAGAAATGTTTACTGGGCACATGATTTAAATACCATTACAAAAATGAAAAGTTAAAAACCCCAAATAATTAAATGCCAAAATACAGTAGGAAGTCTCTCAAGAGACTGAAAAATTGTGATGTACACAGTTTGTCAACTGAATATGATGGCATGAAAATTGTGAGACATTTCATACACAAGCAACTTTGCTTCTGTTTTGTTGTTTGGGATTTTTTAAACCAACACTAAGCAGACTGAAAGCGTGTATAAATTATACATAAGCACAGCAAATACTGAAGACCATGTGGAGCTATGCTGTGCCATTAATGTACTGAATAAGTTTAAAGTCTTGAAGGCTTATAATTTCTAGGTATATTTCACAAAATAGCTAAAAAACCATAAGCTTTTTTTAAAATAAAGATGAAGATATCTATATAAAATAATTCCATAAATTTAAAAATGGAGGCTTCATAATCTGAAGTCTTATTGTCAAGATAGATCAAAATGTCTTAGATATCAGAATAGAAAAACTGTTTATCTAGTTAGGTCATAATTCCCCTGGAAGAGCAGTTTCCTCTGCCACATGTACTAAAGCCAAAGATTTTCTGGGCATCTAGTATTTTGAGAATGCCAAATAAAGAAGATTATTCAAAAGGTTTGTTATGTCAAAAGCTATAAATTAAAATGTGAAAGAACAGCTGAATTGATAATGACAGGATGAATCTGTTCCTTCTTGCTTGTTTTAAAACAGTTTCTTAAGTTAAAATATTCATTTCATTAGATCAAAATTAACACATTTCCCCCAAAAAAATTTCCTCAGGAGCTCAGAATGCAAATTCAAAGAATTCTGAGCAAGGCATGAAGTTAATATTTCTGAAGAAGAAGAAAAATAAATCTATGTTTGTTTACATGTAATTCTCTATACATGGGCTTTTTTCATTGGAAAAGCTGAAACTTTGTGAGAGGCAGCTAGTACAGGCTACACCTAACATCCAGCCTTTGTGAATGGATCACTGCTGACAAAATGTATCTCCATAGCACAGTTCCACAAATTCTCTTGCAAAAATGCTGGTCGGCACACCTTACAATGGCAGGTGGAAGACAAAAATGCACCATCTTTCTGTGACACATATAAAGTGCAATGTAGTTTGAAAGAGAAGAGTTGTTCTTAACTTTGGTTGTAAAGACTGACTGTGCTGTTCAATCATTTCAGCTTGCTGAAGAAATGTGATACACCAGTATTAGGCTGTTATTTTGAGTTTCTTTGGTAGGAGGAATGATGCTAGAAGAGCAACTTAGATTTCCATATGATTTTCTCTTTTTTGAACTGTATTTTAAATCCTTTTAAAGCCTAAAAGAATGGACAGCCTCTTTTTGCTGAAAAAACCACAAGTTCCTCATTCTAACTATGAATATTCCCAGAAGGTTCATTTCAATGTCACAAACACCTCAATACTTCTCAAGATTTCCTTTCCTTCTGTTTTTCTCACAAACTGCAGACAGCTGCAGCCCATCACGCCCTGTGCCAGTGCATTTGTCAATTAGTTTGAAGGAAATCGCCCAGCACAAAAAGCAGAGCTTATGATCAGACAGGAAATTATAGTCTATTATGCAATTTTATTCTTGTCTGTGATTGCACATCAAAGGGCAACTCAGTGGCAGCCACTAATACTTGCTAAGGTAAAAATAGTTCTGCAAAAGCAGATGGTGGAAGCAGACACCAGTAGATCAGAAATGCTGAGTCTGAGTACAGTACACTTCAGATGAGCCTTTTAGAAATGAACCCAAAGGATTTTAACACATAATGTTCCTTTACAGTATATTGGCATTACAAACAGTATGGTGTTTTCAGATAGAGTGGAAGTCTGCCAAATTCCTATCACAGTTTTCCCTCACACCCTAATTAGAGTGGTATGGGCATAAGCACCTGTAAATAGGTATATTTTTTCACAGCATATGCTCCATACACAGACTTTATCAGTATATGAATTTAAGAACATTAATAATTCTGTATGCAAATAACCTCACTGAGCTCAATAAGACAAAAGCCATTCTTTTTACAATGATTAGGGTAAAATAATTGTGATGTTTGATACCAACATGTTCAACCAGTAACACAATTTTAACATCTTATGAACCCAGTTGTGTCAGCTTAGGCAAGATAGATGTGAGACAAGAATAAAATCAGAATAAGATTTATTTAAATAAAGCCATTAAATATATTAAGCCAATCATCCAACTGAAACCACACTGTATCGGCATATGGGAGCTCTGAATAGTGAGTTAAATGAAAAATGAAATACCATGGAAAGTTAAAGGGCCAAAAAATTACAGAAATAGTTAATTTGGTCAGATATTCAGAAAGGTATTTGGAGGAACTTAGAAGCAAAATTAAATTAAGAAGAATAGAAATTGTGAACAAAATTGCTGGTTTAAACTGAGTATATCAGGCATTTGACATAAATGTGTGACAATGTTTTTGTAATCCTCATTGTACACAAGAGGAGTAAAATTTGGACATATTTATTCCTATAAATTATTTTCCTCTAGAAAAAAAAATCCCAGTGCTTTTCTTTAGGTTCTCTTCCCTCCAATGAATGAAACATAAATTATACAGCTGGATCATAACTGAACAACTAATAATTCTCAGATAAGAAAAAAATTATACTCATTATGGATGAAGAAAGATACATCAGTAACAAAAAAATATATTCAAAATACTTTGAACTATTATGTATTTATGATATACATATGCTGGTAATTGCAAAATTGCAAATATTTATCATCACATAAATGAAGTCCTTATTTTCTTTCTTGAAAAGCCCCAGAAGACCTAGAACATGTCTCATGATTTTCAGTTTTAACATAGTTTTTATGAAGCGGTTTCTTTAAATTTGCTAAAGATGCTGTTATTAGCAAGGCACCCTGAGTAAGACTTTTTTGTGTGATTAATGGAGCTGAAACAGCAACAGCAATTAACTGTTACACTGTGTTAGTGAAACTGTTTCCTTGCCATGATAAACAACTTCTATAAGGATATTTTTCACTTTCACAACAAGGAGAGAAACCAGGAATTGTATTAAATCAGATTTAAAGGAGAGTGTTAACCTTCCCCAGCATCCAGCTTTTCTGAAGTCAGATTTTTAATGTGCTTTTCATTCCCAAGCCTTACTGGCCTAGTAAAAGGCAAGAAGAACTAGAATCCCAGAAGCTTCTGGCTCTCACAAGCAAAATCAAATCATGCAAAAGAAACAGAATAATGAAGTTGAGAGGAAAAATTGGAAGCAGAAAAGAAATAGATCAGATGAAGAAAAAGCTTTTCCAGAATTAGAATCGCAGAATCAAAAATTAATAATTGAGTTGGAAAGGACCTTAAAGATCATTTAGTTCTAAACCTCCTGCCATGGGCAGCAACACCTTTTACTAGACCAGGTTACTCAGAGCCCCATCTAACCTTTCTGAATGGCCCTGAACACTTTCAGGAATAGGGCATCCACAGCTTCTCTAGACAACCTATTCCAGCATCTCACCAACCTTGCAGTTAAAAATTTCTTTTACCATCTAATCCAAACCTACTCTCATTGTAAGACCATTCCCCTCCATTCTGTCACTACATGCCCGTGTAAAAACTTCCTTGCCATGCCTGTTGTAGTAGGCTCCCTTCAGGTAGTGGAAAATTGCAATTAGGTCACCACAAAGCCTTCTCTTCTCTAGGATGAACAAATCAAATTCTATCAGACTTTCCTCACAGGAAAGGTGCTCCATCCCTCTAATTACCTTGGTGTCATCCTTCTGGACTCACTCCGATAGGCTCATGTCCTGGGGACCCCCGAGCTGGATGCAGCAGTGCAGGTGGGATCTCACCAGGGCAGAGGGGTAGGATCCCCTCCCTCGCCCTGCTGGCCACACTGCTCTGGATGCAGACCAGGACACAAGTGACTTTCTGGGCCGCAAGTTCCCATTGCTAGGTCCAGCCTCTCATGTGCCAGCACCTCCAGGTCCTTCTCCCCAGGGCTGCTCTCCATCTGTTCATGCCCAGCCTGTGCCGATACCAGAGTTGACCCTACCCAGGTACAGCACCTCGCACTAGGTGGAGGTAACAGCAAGAGGCTCCCAAGAGCCCATTTCTCCAGCTTGTCCAGGTGCCTCTGTACAGCATTCCCATCCTTCAGGTGGGTCAACAGCATCAATCAGCTTGGTGTCATCTGCAAGCTTGCCAAGGGTTCTAGAGAAACCTACAGTCAGTGCATTATTTGGGGAATTCATTCTGAGTGGTGTCCATTTTCTTGTACAATATAGGTAACTCCTGAATCAGCATGAAGCTTGTCTTTACTCCAGGGCTGCATCAATATAGAAGCTCGCAAAGAACCCCTAACTCACACTACAACTATGGATACAGGATAGATATCTAGAAAAGGACACATTCCAACATTTTTTCTTTTAAAGCTTTTCTTAAGTATTTAATGAATATGTATATTATTAAAGAACAAAGAATAGAAGGAAAAGAAAAACTAGCACAGGTAAGAGACTGCAATCACTTCAGTGGAAGACAACATGCAAAACAGAGTTCATTTTTCACTGTGTTCCTGTTAAAACCTTTCCATTCCCTGCCACAGGTCATATATTTTATGAGGTTAAATATTGATATTAATTTGTCATACAAAAGTTCCACAGGGAATAATCAGTACTAAATTTACAAGATGCAGATATCCATTTCACAAAAAAAAATCAAAAAGTCATTCAATAAAAGTTGTATGAAGTAATAAAAAGCTTTAAAATGTACTTCTACAAAATAAGCCTGTACCATCAGCCAAAGCACTGAACAAAAAATTAGTCTCTCAAAACTTGCAGGAATCCTAAATTATGACGTAAATAAAAATAAATTGATACAAATATTAGTTTGAAACACATTAAAAATGGCTAAATACTGAGCAAAGATTATCTGGTAGTTCCTTTAGGAATCATTTACCCATATGCAAACACTGCTTTTATATACATGCACACTGTGCATGCATATATATGTTCCTAAGAAATGGGAAAGTTTCAAGGGTCTGAGTATTACGAAAAAGGCTGAAAGCAAAAACAGTCATTACAACAAGAGCTGAAAAAATCTTGTTTTCTGGATTTAGAAAGCTTCCCATCCATAATTCAGCAACAAAGCTTATCGCACCATATATGTGGACTGGCTTCCTTATTCTAACTGAAGGAGACCTGGGCACTGTTCCTTTGGCAACACTCAGTCTGACAGCATCAAATCTAGACCTAACTGTTAAGGGGTTGTTGAACCACTCTTCACTGTTGGGAGCATCACCAGCAGCTGCATAGAGCTTGGATCATTTTGACGTTTCCATTAAGTCTCTATTTCACCGAATAGTTTAAGAACCAGTATATGCTAGAAAAATTATGTGAGAAGTAATTTTATTTAAAAACTGGAGCCAAAAGCAATACAGCTGGTACAGTATCAACAAACCTGATGCCATGAACCACCCTCCAAGAATACCAGGGGATCAAGAGCCACAAGATTCATTCTATATGCTAGAGAACGGAGGCTGCACTGTGTGCTGTAGTCTGACAGCAGGACATTAGCATAGCTTTCCAGGGGTTCAATTTTTATTTGATTATGATGATATTATTCTTTTTATTTCCTTGAATATAATATTTATCTAAAAAAATGACCATCTCTTTTTCTATCTGATCTGTCTTAGACTTAACAGCCTCCACAGTGATTGCTGTAATCCTAAAAATTCAGACCAGCTTGCCTGGAGAGGTTTTAATCTAGTGAAATATCACTGTAATTTACTACATGAGATACCTGTGTTGTGTTTATGTGTGCTGAGAACTCCAGCTGCACAAGCTAGACTTATAGAAAGAAAGTTTTCTTGCAAAGATCCCAGTAAGACTTGCCTAAGATTGTGGA
Organism: Anthoscopus minutus; assembly: GCA_013399455.1. NCBI lineage: Eukaryota > Metazoa > Chordata > Aves > Passeriformes > Paridae > Anthoscopus > Anthoscopus minutus. Next base: position 106,270 of record VWYI01015207.1, read on the forward strand.
CAGACATTAAATCATCATTGTGCATTGTTTTGAGGAACTGTGATCAACCGCAGAAACCCTACAATGGAAGAAGATTGAGAGGAGATGGCCAAGGGCAGTGTGCTCCCAAAGGCTCATGGCACAATGTAGGGAGGCATTGGTGACAGCTGCTACAAAAACAGCTGAACTTGGCTCCATACAAACAGGCCCACAGGGGGACTCTGATCTAGATAATTTATCAGCGTAGTGGGTGAGCAACTGGTTGTTGTTATTAAATGAACCAACCAATGTTCATCTCCAAGTTAATCTAAAGAGACTAAATGTCTTCCTGCATGTGCTGGACTAGCAGGGGTGCATTCACACCTGCACCAAACACAGAGTATTAAATAACACAACTATGAATAAAGAGAGCTTTAGATACCAATGGACTGGGGCCCATTCACACTCCATGTATTCCATCCTGGGGACACCCAGTGTCACAACAGTGAAAATATAATACAGACTGGCAATGGGAATCACATTCACATTGTGATTCAACTATATATAGAAACTGCTGTATTCTGCAAAATATAATTTGTCCTGGCTTTGTGATTTAAATGTAGTGCTGTACTGCTCTACTAACTCAGAATCCCATGCAACGTCATACAACCGAAAGGAATATTCTCCTCTGCTTGACAAAAAATACCAATTTATTTACTCAAGCTTAATCAACTTTGAAGATCTAGAAGACTACAATCCAGCAGGAAGAAACAGACAATAACAAACTGTCTAAAGGACAATTCTTAATGCAGCAATAAGACACAAGGGGTGCCCTTCTGCGTTTTCCCAGTGTTGTGAACTAACAAAACCTTTATGAATGAATATACCAAACATACTAAATAACAAAGTCAGAAGTTTATACACTAGAGATAACACAAGTGAAAACAAGCTCAATATTGAAATGTGACCCTGTGACCTTCATTTGATTCTGCACCTGTCTTATGAGGGGAATTCACTCTCCCCTGCCTCCTCACTGAATAGGTGATACTTCAACAGGTCATTTTCAGTAAATTATTTTCAGTATTAGAATTCATCAAGTTAACAGTGGTGATAACTGCAACAGGGATTGTTCTCTAAATAGTGTTACTTTGTTCAACATGTCATATCAGAGTAAGTTAAAGCCCTTTAAGCAGGCTTTTCTGCTGAGGCAAAGTATACATTAAAGTGATGAATTGGTGAGAATCCTGATCAGAGAGAGGTAAATTTGTATTTCTTGCTTGAATAAATTTTACTGTCTTACATTTGTAGATTACAGGAGCATACATTTGGTGACAACACAGGCCTACTTAAGGAGGTATATGCTCAACCAGCTCTCAATCACGTTGTCATGACTCAGGGAGTAACTGTGGTTTTTTTCCTATTATTTGCAGAAATTAATCATAGCAATACGAAAGTAACATAGAGGAAATGACATGCTCTATTTCTGATAATTTTATCTGCATATATAATGCATTTGACATCTTAAAAATTAATTTTTCTAATAGTCTCTTCTAGTTGAGGAATAAATCATCTCATTATCTGCTGGCCTCTGGCACTAATATCCAGCTTCTTTTACAAAACCTTAAAACCCTTACTGTTGGGAGGCTAAATACAATAAATAATAAGCACAGTTCTTCAATAATAGATTTGTTTTGTGCTACGAACTTCTGAATATGATTACATTCAGAAATATTGAATTTACTTTAAAAATACTAAATAACTTATGTTGTCAGAAGGGATTACAGATGTTTTCTTCAGCTGTCATACCAAATAATTCCCAGCATTCTGATTATTCTAGGACTAATGTATATCCTTGGGAAGGGGAATTGAAGCCCTATCATAAAAAAAACACCAACCAACCAAATACTAAAAAATTCCCATTCTACAATTTTCCCTAATTAAAAATACATATTGTCCTTCTGATAATTCACACAGTGATGGTAACAACATTTCAACACCAGATCCCTCTTGAAGGTCACCTCTAATATTTATTTTATTAAGCCTTTCTCTGAAAATATATCCACACACTGCCCCCGTGTTAGGTCAATCTGAATATAGTACCCAACAACATCCTTTCTCTACATTGTCTTTGTCAATTTTAATTCTCGTGTTTTGAAATATGTTTACTAATGCCGAGCATGAAAGAGGAGAAGCAAGTATGTACAAAGGAAAAGAAAAAGCTTCAGGAAACCTCAAAATAATGCCTAAAGGTAGAATCAATCTTCAGGTTACAAGAAATGTTGGGGCAGCAGTTGTCTCTGTCAGAACAATCATTCTCTCAGATAACAACAGGGTGACAGCAATCACTGTGAGTTTTTCCTTAGGCAATCTGCATAAACACGGAGACAACTTGTTTGGGCCTCACTCCTCACTATCTACTGACTTCTGCTGGGGAGCAGATGCAGCTGCCTTGGAGAAAGCAAAAACCAGAACCTTTGAAACAAGTTACCCTTCCTCAAAGCAGATCCAAATACTGGACACAAACTAATCACATCTGATTTTTTTTTTTCTTTTCTTTGGGTTTTTGGTTTTTGTTAGCACTAAAACCTATCCAACCCTATGAAAATACACTGCATATTCAGTAAAGTAAATAAATACAGTAGATGGATTTCCCAGTTTTCAGCGTTGACTTTCACCAATATGGTGTGAGGCAGAACAAAGACTGCATGACAAAGAATAACCCTGAAAGCTTACATAAACACTGCTTCATCCAAATTATCATATCAAAGAATCTGACTTTAGTCACAGATATCATGGCTTCATTAATCTGCAGCTGAATTACATAAGTCTACATTTTGGGAGATATAACTCTTTTCAAGAAGCTTGAGATTTAACATCCACATTTTTACAAAAAAAGAAAAAATTGAAAAATAAGGAGAATAGGAAGTACTGCTTTCACTTTCACAACTCATGTAAATCAAAATTTCTTTGCTATTGAAGCTAATGTAATGCAGTGCTTTATTGTGCAGGAAACATGATTTATCATCCTAAGAAACAACATGCAAGGACTTTAAGTGCTCAAAATGCATGGACTACACCTAGACTGAAAAAAGAGATACTCCCAAAAATCTCTGGAGCCACAGTCTGTAAACAAAGAAAGTGCAACTGAGGCAACCAAAATCACTTTTAGGGTTATTAGAAGATAAATTGCCTTTCTAATTACCAGTATTAACAAACAGATCTTGGAAATACTGTGCATACTTCTGTGAAAAGGATTATGTAAATAACATGTATTTGCAAAACTGTTGACTTTGCCAAGCCTTCTATTAATTCAGTGGAGCAGACTAGCAGCTCTATGCAGTAAATAATGTAAGTTTTAAAAATCATAATCCATGTGACAATATAAATTTACCCAAAAGCCAAGCTTTAAAGTTTTTTCATATAAATAATGTATACAATAAAAAAAGGAAAATGCATAATGAACATCTGACCAGAGATATAATATGTATTTTCAGGTGAGTAGTGTGTACATACAGCATGCAGCCAACGTAAATTTTTATATGCAATTACTGTTGCAGGTAAACTGCATATTTTATGAGTTTGAATTAGTGGAGTGACACCACAGTTAAACAAAAATGAGCTTCTAACTTAACAGGTATTTTCTTAGCACTCTAAAAATCAACACACATGCTCATATTGTCTGGAAAATTACTGTCTTTAAATGGTGTAGAAACAAAGTTTACTACTATAATATATAGTATTTTGTTACTGGATTTTTATCATGTTACATTTTTAAAAGTGAAACATCCAACCAAAATTAGTTTTCTTGAGATTCTCTTTCAGATTAACAAAGCATCCATTCCCCTAACTGTAGAAGGAACCCAGATGACTTGGTTGGCCCCATAACAGCTATTGCACTTAGTACAAATATGTGATTGTGACATAGTTTTAAGGAGACAGGATGCCTAAAGGCTGCTATAAAGAGATAAAGAGGAGACAGGCTTGGAGGCTCCTCCTCAGATCTGAAACAAAAACTACAAGGTTACATGGAAGTTGACAATGAAGAATCTGTTTTGATGACCTTGGACCACCTAAAAGGAATAGGTACACATTACAGTAAATGGTATTAGCAGTAAAATGCTATTGGCAAAAATGACAGCTGGTGGCATCCTAAATAGTAGATTAATTTTAACCATATAAAATCCTAATTATTTATCCAGGAGAGTATTGGAGACCTATAAACTATCACAGGCTACCCAGGCTACATCTGTAGTCAATGGAGATAAACTGGTAGGATAAAAGGCTCTGTCAAAAATGACAAAATTTTTTCAATTTGAAAAACTGATCTTAGATCAATCCTACCCTTAGTAAGCATTTCCTGAAACACTACATGCTATTCCCTCACCTGATTCATGACTATTTATCCATTAAGTCTGGCCACAGATATATGTCAGACATCCTCCATACTGGGAAAGAATGCTTGAAAAGAACATTAGAGATTATTTATACAAAGCGTCTTCAGATTATGTGGTAGATTACAGCAATTACTCGTGAACTCTGCAACAAGGTCTCATTCATCTTAATGCCCTAATGTATAAAGCACAATGTTTGGGTTAATGGCACCTCAATAAATGTATCCATATACATATGATAACCCTCATGCCATGGATCTGCTGGATGTTATCAGCCTCTATCCCCAGGCTACTTAGAGAGATATTGTCTACAGTCTAAAAACAACTAAATGAACCTGATGCTACTTTCTTAACATTCTGTAAAAGGTATAAGACATTTACAAAGCATGCAGTTCAGTAGAAAGATAATCCTCTAGCAAGCTTCAATAAAAGAATTTGATGACACTTGCTGATCTACAGCTTTTCCCAGGAAAAGACCTCCAGTGTTAATGTAAGCATTCTACTATTAGATGGATGTACTAGACAGTATTTCAACAACAAATTAAATGTGCAGAGTTATATTTTTTTCTAGTAACAGCCTTCCTTCTTTCATTCCAGCATAGTCTGCTATTTATGTATAGCCCTTAGCTATCAGCAGTCTTTACTCCCACAAAACGACAGTTATTTCTTTACAGTATAAATGCCAACTTCATGTAGCAGAGAAAGAACAGAAGCATTGGACAATTTATATGATTATAAATGGTCCTTCAGGAAGTCTATCTGAACTCAGTGTGAAAATAGAACTTCTGTGTCCCAGTTCACAGCTTCACTCAAGTGAGCCATAATTTCTATTTAAAAACAAAACAAAACCAACCAACCAACAACAAAAAAACTCCTACCTGTGAGAATGTTACAAAATGAGATGACTTATCCAACTGAAGCTTGTGACATGCTCACCTTATGGATAACTAAAATTCAGTGCTGGCTCATATATTTTTTTCTAAAACTAGCTACAATTAGTTCTAACTCCTGGTAAATTTATTAAATCTTTCGGGAATTATTTAGCTGAAGTGTGTTAAATAAAAATAAATCAATCATTACCAAACCAGTGGTGATGTTTACTGAAATCAAATTAGAAATGTTCAAACTGGAAAGAAGCAATCTGCCTCTATGCACAATTAAAATAAATTCCTTCTCTGCATTCCTCAGCCTTTCCCTCAAAACTATTTCTTCTTCTGCAGTTCTTTAAGAAATGCTTATAAGAAGACCTTTTCTTAAAGACAGAAATTATTTCATGTTTATTAAGGCCTGACTCTGACACAAAGGTTTCTAAGTAATAGATATATAAATACATCTATTGACCTGTCCTCCAGGATTGAACCAAGCCAAAGAGATGTTAAATGGCCAAATCTAAAGCAAGAGTCCAAATATCCTTTGTGTTTCTAGTGGTTATGAGCCTGAACTTTCTTATATGGGCAAAGTTGTTTGAGTATTTCAGTACCTTCGTTGCCCATCTCTTTGCTAGAAATCTTTGTTTCTGGTTAATGTAGTGTCTTTTTTCCCCATAATTTTCTTGCTAAAAGTATTATTATGTGTTATTGCAATCATATGACAAGTTCTTCCATAAAAGGAAAACTATTAGAGAAAGCAACTGTCTTAGAGAAAGAATGAGCTCTATTTCAGTCTGTCAAAAAGCTACCAAAATCATACTGCAGCTCTCTCACAGACTCCATATTGATGACACAAGAGAACACCTTAAAGGTAAAGTGCAATTAGCTGAAAACAAGGAGCAAACCAAGCAGTGGGACTTTCCCCTTAATGATTGCTTCACATTATCTTGCAGCTACTACCCCTCTGGGAAACTTGGACCTCAAACAATAGAAGAAGGCTACTGAATATATAGCTGGGTGTATAATGCCTGTGACCTGACTGCTAGAGATGAAAGCAATGAAACAGCAGAAATAGGACAGAAGGAAAAGTTAAGCTGCTCTCGAGGAGATAGCAGCATTTTCTGAGATGAACTGGGGGACTTCCAGAAAATGGTAGGGAAAGAATGGACTTGAGGTGAACCAAAAAGGAAGCCGAGTCATTGGCAAGTATACCACAGAAGTTGTAAGTAATATAAACTAAGGGGAACAAAAAATGGTACCGAAGAATCAAGTTTGGAGTAACAAATCTGCCAGGGCACAGAGCAATAAAGCATCTTCAAAAAAAAGAGAAGGCAGAAAGGCTAATAACATTCAGGCCTTAAATAGCAAAGAGCAATCTCATCAATTAAAGTTCAGTTTAAATACCAATCAAAACATCTGAGAAGACCAAGATCAAAAACCAGTGTATTTCTTCTTAGACACCAAATAGATATGTGACTAAAATGGAATGCTCTAATTGACAATATTAACTGAGCAGGCATGTCTGGCACAACTCAGAGGTGGTCAGCAGGAGACTTATGAACAAGGGAATAAAATAGACCGCAAGAAGAGCCTGTGAAGAATTGTTAATGAATCCTCAAGAAAATCTTGAGACCACTAGGGTTAATTGAATGAGCTTGCGTAAGAGAATTTCTACAGGTTGAAAGTTACTGTCTAAAAAGGAGAAATATAGATTGGGAATAGAGATACAGATACCATATCTGTCTTTTGACTAACATAACAACAGTGACTGAATTTATGAAAAAAAAGGTCATTGAGATGTAAGAACAAAACACACATTAATGGGAGAATCTTCTGAACACAGTTTCTTATCAGAGAAGTGCCTAAATTTTCAGGTACCTTTAGTGACCTTCTGTATTCCTGAGTGTAAAGGACTCCTTCTTAAACAAACCTTTTTATTATCACATAATAAACATAATAAATCCAAATACAGAAGGAGAAAATAAAAGGAAATTAAAATAAGCTAAACAGGTGAAGCACTCACATCAGTGTACTAAGTGTTCAAAGACTCAAAGCTCAGAGGAAATGTAAGCCAGCTCTCATGAAAACTTTAATCATACATTAAAGGGTCAGGAAAGTTACATGGCAAAATAAAAGGCTATTTAAATTAAATAAAAGATGAAGGTTTGTTCATGTGATGGAAACATTAAAGGATGTGCTTTAGTTATATCTTTTGGGGCTACAAATGCAGCCCAACAGGTTTTTGAGAAATAACTTGCAAAAGATAAAAAAGTCAGTAAAAATTTCTTTCAAATATATTTTAAGCAAGAGAACTGCTATAAATTTTGTACAGTTATTGAATGATAAAAACATAACAGAATCTCTCAGGAATGACTCAGCTATCACAGAGAAAAGCTCAGATCTTAGGGTAATTTGCAGCCTGTGTTCAGGAGCTTAAGTAGATCTATCTTTGCAAAAAAAGAAATACAGGAATGTTATAAATGGAAAATATGAGTGAGAAAATACTAAGACATAACCATAACCAGCAGCTCTTCTCCAAGGCTTCTGAAAAAATTAAGTATATAATTGTAAGCTTAACAACTATTAGACGCAAGACTCAATTTAAGTCAGGCTCAAGCCAAATGTGTCTCCAAGCTTGTATTAGCAGCAGAATATGAGGGAACAGGAGAACACAAGGAAATTACAGGTCTCTTGGTAAAATGGATAAGCATCTGTGGAGTTTTGGTGGAAGGAAGATATTAAAAAAAGATATCCTTCAGCGATGGAAAGGATGGTCATGAGAAAGAAAAACAATCTGATCAAAAATGTGCATTTGGATTAAAAAACTTTTCACTATGTCCCTTAAAAGATATTTAAAGGAACTAAGCCTGTAATAAAGAGAAATGATTCTGTATGGATTATTGACTGATTTAAAAACAAGAGAGAAAGGCTAGAAATGAGCAATAGGCTTTTGTAGCACAGGAGATTACTGGTAGAATTCTGCAGTAGTCCATTCTGGATCCTCTGTTCTTCATGAATTCATCAATGATCAGAGAAAGAGTTGAAATGTAGAGACAAATAACTAACAACATAAAAATTTTCTGATATAAAACTAAACAATTTACCAAAATCACAATATTGAGAGATTTGTGGATGATACTAAAGCCTATAACAGATTGGAAAACACAGAAATAAATGTGAACAATGGGCTCTAAATGCCCTTTATGCCCGAGGATAAAGATTATACATAGCTCATTGGAATAATCAAATTAATGGCAGTTTAAAAGGCAAACTAAAAGTAAGAATTATTTAAAAAAAAGAGGTATAAAGACTAGAACAAAAAAAACCTTCAATTTGCCACTGTCTCATTATAGCATTATTTCATAATTTGGCCAGCTGAACAAAACTTTTACCTATCCATTTCATAAAATAAAACAAGAAAAGTAACTGAAAATTGTGATGAGAATACTCAGAGGTTTATTATCTATCAAGGGACAAATTAAACTGACTGTAACTTGTCCTGGGGTGACTTTATGATGCTTGTATCCCCAATTGCCTGTTCTGTTTATGTTACATATTAAGTTCTAAACTTTAAGACTGGTTCTGAGAGTGAAGGGGGAGAAGAAGAAGCTGCAGTTTTATTTTACAGAAACAGCTCTCACTCCCCCACAGCTCTCTCCGGACAGTGTTGTCTGCAGCATGGACAGACAATGGGACAGAGCTCTCCTTTGCTTTTAGTTGGTTTATAGCTAGCTGAGGCAGAGAAGTTGCCTGGACTGTGTTTTGTTTTTATTTGTTTCCTTGGAAATGTTCAAACGTGCTCTGGACCAAAATCCCAGACCAACACTGGGAGCTCACACCTGCGGCCCACCGGGGCCTGGCCCTCGGCACTTTCCAGCGCTGGAGGGACTAATAAGAGACTGAATGAGTCGAGCTGCACCTCACAGCAAGGACTTTCTGGATTTGCCATCTCTTCAAACAGTGAGAGGTTTTATTGTTTAATATTCAATTTTTTTCTGCTTGGGGATACATTGCTCGTTAAGCAAATGGGTTTTTTCCACTTTTCTCCAAGGAAATCTTTTCCTGAAACAGTTAGGAGAGGTACCGCTTGAATTTGCTTTCTGGAGGAACCCCATTTAGAAGTTTCTCCCCAAATTTGCCCTAAACCAAGACAAATTTTTCACACAGCAAGAGAAAATTCAAACATCCAGGGCTACCTTGTCTTTTATGAAAGTAAATATGGGATTGTTTCTAGGGAGAGGAAACTGGCAAAAGGATAATTTGGCAATTTTCTTGCTATCATCTTTTCCTTATTATCTACTACAAGCTACCATTGGAGATAAGGTTCTGGTATAGATTGAACTTGGTGTGATTCAGAATAATCAAGTCCGATTTTTATATTATTGCTTTTGTAGCTTATGACTTGAAGCAGCTTAAATTTTAGTCACACTGAAAGTGAGAAAGAAAAAAAATGTTCAGAAGTTGCCTAAAACCAGTGCAATTTGAGAACATACAAAAGCAGAGCAGGGCAAAATGGCAGACTTATTGACAAGTAGAAAGCAGGAATTTGAAATTAGATGTGGATATGATAATGAAAAACACAAATGGAAGAAAGAGGCCCTGAGGGACTCTTGTATGACCAAAAATGAAAGTGAGAGATGGCAAGAGAAACAGAAGGATGTGAGTATCTTAAAGCTAACATGGATTAATATGATCAAGAAAATCAAAACCAGACGGAAGGCAAGAAAAATTACTTGAAGGTTCTGAAATATTGTTAAGACCATTTTTAGATTCTAGCCTTATATTTGGATCGGGAAGATGGAAGAGTAAATGTTGGACTGAACTGGATGTAGCTGGAGTGGGAAAGCAAAAAATCAAGCATGTGCTCAAGGAGATAACTAACCAAATGGGAAAAGGACAGAGAACTAATTCATAGATACTGGAAAAAAGGATGTATAGAGTAAATGGAAACTAGAGAAAGACAAGGACTGTTTTGTGAAGGAGAAAAGAAGAAATACAAAGTGGACTGTAAAGAATGACAGGTTTATTTATGGTTGGTCACACTGACAAGTAATCAAATATCTAGAAAGCTACTGCCTTAGAATTGCTTGATAATGCAATGATTCAAGTAAGCTGTGAAGTAATTATATGATGAATCATCCACTGTATTAAGTAAATATGAATAGAAATAAAGTATTATGAATCAATAACAGATAATGAGAAATGGAGAGAACCAGTTAGTCAATAAGTACATATACAATTAATCAATCACAGGATTAAATAATTATTTGAAAAATAAAAATAGCAATAATTAATAAATATGTTGAACATGCAAAGAATACAACCACTAAGAAAAGAAGCATGCTGAAAATATTAACCTGGCTTTCCCTTTCACACATTGCTTATCTAGATATAAGGAAGTACATTTAACTGTGAACTTCCCTTCATTGTACTCTTCAGACAACTTATTATCTTGTGTCTGTGGTAGAATTTGTTCAATCCTCAACAATACCCAGGGCAGCTTAAGAAGGAACCTAACCGTTTCCATCAGAGGTCGCAGTTACTGTCAAGCACATACATTACTTTTGGAGACCCCTAAAGAACATAGATGCATAAGCCAAACTGTCTGTGCACTGCAGGCTAGAGGCAGACCTAATACCACAGCATGTGGCCCAATGTACAGTAATGTTGCTGAAATTTCCTCCCTTTCCTTCACATATGCCCTGTGTCATCTGAAGTGCACATGGTGGCCTTGCATGTAGGGGACTGGCAAATAGGGCACAGAACACAAGGGAGAGCATTCACTTCAGCAGGTGGTGACACCTGGAGGCCAGGTAAGAAGCAGGAGAGGATTTTGAATGGCACAGCATGGCAGTGCATAGCAAATAGTATTAGGTGACAGGTGTGTGCTTTTAGGGCAAAAGTCTTACCTAAAAAGTCACTATCTCTTTGCTGGTCCCTCATCTCACAACACTGCATTGTCTGTAAAGATAGTGTGTCTGGTGATCCAAATGGGAGTAGAAACAGCCAAGTACTCCAACCAATGTCTAAATTAAACCAACTTAACTTATTCCTTAAGTGACCTTAAAACATTCATGACAACTTCAGTATTTGAATCTTCCCAAAGTTGCCAGACAGTTGAACTGGATCTGACTCAGTCTTAGCTGCCTGGAAATGTCCCAAAAGCTTTTCTTTCTTGTTTAATTTTCCATTAGTCTTTCTTGAATGTGGATGATCAGAACGATATCTATATGGTTGTTGAGTATTTGCCAACATTCTTTATAATGATGAGGCCTCTACTTTGGTCTTTCAATTATATTGCTTGATATGTTGAAAAAATAATAATAAAAACCATACAAAGAAGCACAAAAACCTAATGGGAATGAAAGTACAGAATACAACATATCAGCATGAAGAACCATTCAAGAGTTTTATATCCCAGTATGACTGGATCACTTCCAGTCTCTAGAAAACAATAACATGACAATATAAATTCAAGAACAGCTATTGCTAGTAAATCTAAAAGACCCAGGAAAACAGAATGCAACTGAAGCATAGCAAGTGCCATGTGCATATTTAGGAAACTGATAAAAGTGATCTTGGTAATTACAGGCTCATTAATCTTACCTTAATAGGTAAAGAAACAGAAATTTTGAAGGAAAGTATAATTAAATCCATAAAGGTAAAGGAAAAATGAAATAAAAGACAATTTAAGTTTACAAAGTTGTAAAGCTGTGTCCAAGCTAAATATGTTATTTTCTTTTAAGGCTAGAAAATTGATTTAATTGTTCTAGAGTTCAGTAGAGCTAACACATGGCAGTGAAAGTGTAGAACTTGTAATATGCTCTCTCTACGGTAATATCTTAAAAGCTATAAAGGAAAAAAACAATGCTAGAATAACTTTGTTATTACAGTTCCATCAGTACTGGCTTTGGGATTAGTAACTCTTTTAATTCTTTTACTTTATGGATACTTAGGTTGTACTTTGCAATGTTGGAAGGTATCATCAGTTCAGCATAGAATTAAAGAGATGGACAATATAGAAATTTCAAGAGAAGGGAAAAATTTACAGTATTTAAAGAACAGCAGAATATTTTTCTATAAACTGGTGGCTTATTATGCAGGCAAAACCAGAATTCATACAGTAATTAGTCACATAAAGGCAATTAAACTTTCCAAAGGACAGGTTTCCCAAATTTCTTAAAGCTCTTTATTAATTATTAATATTCTTCTGAACATATGGACATCAGAAAAGGCCATCATGTCCAGTGTAGCTTCTGTAAATGTCATATATAGGTGTAATTCCAGCTGAGAGTCCTCAGCTTGTGCACATGAATTACATTTATTCTATCAGCCACCACATCTTGCTGAAACTCATGTTCAATTAAACAGCATCTTTTATGACCCTTACATTATGTGACTGTCATTCCAAATGACCATCCTGTAAAGGTGGCACCAACTTTGCATTAGTTTTTATTTAAACTATTTCTGTTCAGATTAACCAATGTGAATATGCCACCCATATCACCTTGTAGAACTGATCCACTATAGCTGTGTTACAACTTCTCTCCCCACCAACATGAAGGGTTTACACACTGTGATTTTATCTCTTATCATCACTAAACAATGTTCTAGTGTGCTCCTGAGTGAGTATACCTTTATGGTGGAACTGAAAGCACCTTTAATTCTTGATAAAATTCAAAACCAATCATTCATTTCATCAATGAAATGTGTATCAATAATTAACTTATTAACATGTGAAAGTCACACAACTGAAGAACAATTCCCACCCTGGTAGCAGTACTCTAGCCCCAGGAGTAGGCAACACTACTAATGAGTGGATTGTGGTTTTGGATGTGAGTTAACACACTGCAGACCTCTAAAGACTATTTCTCCTGGAATCATCTTTCCTTGAAATTAGGATTCTTAGCTTAAGGCTGAATTCCTTGCACATATGTGAGCATGGAGACTAGTCAGCTCAAGGCTATACATTTTCTTCAAAATCATATCCTTAGACCTTGCAAACTCTGTACGTCTGTATTATCTTTGGAAACATTAACTTAGAATTCAGTCATTCCTTTTATCTGTAGTGTTTGCTGACATAACTTTTTATTAAAGGTGCTATTTCTAGAAAATTACTTCCTTCTACCTTTTACCACTCAGATTTTAAAAAAAAAGTAATAATGCTCTTAAAGAGAGATTAAGGATGTCAAAATCACCCTGATCCAGTGGTTTGAAGCAAAGAAATCTTTTTATACTGCTAAAATACCAGAGGCATTGCACAAATGAGCATGAAAATGTTTAATCTAAGTTGTTCTTAAACTCTGGCTACTTAGCAAACTATTTTCAGCTTATAATGTAAACATTTAGTAATACATTGGTAGAAAAATATAGGTCAGATCTTTTATTTTTAACTGGCTTTGCAAAGTTTATTTCTATTTTTTAAAAAATTGAAATTAATGATGCTGTAAGACTATGAGAAGCTTTGGTACTGCCATCTTCCTGCCCACCTGACCTGTCAGATTTTTGTTACTCTTCACTTTGGTTTCTCTTTCATTAGACATATTTATATTTAAAGAAAACAATTAACATTTATAATAGAATCTTTGTTAAACAACAGTGGCTTGTGCTTATAAGTGAGGATTTATTCTTGTCATCGCTGCTACCTGCACCAAAATGACCATTTGCTTCAAGATACACGGGGTTTAGGAAGATTTTAGTTGAGCTCCATTAATTTTGTTCCATGAATTAGGACTTGTTGTATTTGACATTAAAAAACCACAAACGTAAAGAACTGTTATCTAGAAGAACCTGCAGTCTAATTATTCATTCACAAGTCCTTACCTGCAAGGTAACGGAATTTTTTCCTTCTTAGATTTAAATTGCTACTTTCACTAAATTGTTGGATGGGGAATTAAACTACTGATGCTCTCACACTAATGAATTCCATATATCTGAATTCCATATATTGAGATGAGCCATATATCTGCAACATGGAATGCAGTGGAACACAATGGCCACAGCTACATGACTCCAAGTCAGAAAAGTCAGATTAAAAAGTAGAGGCAACTGCCTAAGGGCAATTTAAAAAAAAAAAATCCAATCAAATCACATAAAAAATACCATGGATTAGAAGCAGAAGAAAATTTCCTGGATTGCAGAACTTTTGCTATGATTTGGAATTGAAGCATATGATGATTTTTATCTTTTAAGTGACTTGCAGGATTTTCCCATGGTACCCTGCTTATTTGTTCACAGACAATGTCAGTTAAACTAGCAAAAGGGGCAAAAAAGTCCTGATATTAGTTCTATGCCTAAGTTTATTGAAAATGTAGATATAGTTTTCTATTTTCATATATAAAGTTTATACTGTTTTACACAATAGGGAAATTCTTACTTCTTGCAGGAAGATACCTATTTTCTATGGGTTGTTTTACAATTTAATTTCTGAAGCAAGGTTCAAGCATTACTTTTTTTAATTAGATGTGCCATATGTTTAGAGTACAAAATTGGAAAAGTGATGTTGGGAAAACCAATGCTACATTTGTAGATTATTGTATCAACTTACTTATCAAATTAATTATATATGACACTAAGAAAGAAATTAATATATAGTTTATTCAGTCCTGCTACTTGCAGTAGAATCCTTGCTGGTAGTGAAATCAGCTGCTGCTGCCATTTTGCATTTTTCATATATTCAAGACACACAAAGTTATAGCCCTCTTCATAAATAAGTATTTATATGCTTACCTTAAGACCAACAAAAGTACCTAGCATTCGTGAAAATTTGGCATATAGAGAACTTAAAGAGTCTATAGGTTTGGAGCATAATTTCCTTGCTCTGGAACATGATTAATTTAGAACAGGGATTAAGTGAATTTGAGAGGCAGCATTGAGGAAGCTTCTTTATTGTCCAAAATATTGAAAGATAGAGGATTCAACCATACTGAATTAATTTGAGAAAATATGCTTTTAACAAAAGAAAAGGATGTGCACTTATTTATATTTTACTGTGTACAGGTCAAAAGACAATGTAGAAATAACTTATAGCATGTTCGAATGATTAGGCAATATATTTTTCTTATTATCTTACATTAATGAGATACACATTTAGGCTAAAATATATTCAACCAGCTAAACTCCATAAAAAAGATTGAATGTCAAAACATATTCTCTTTAACACAAACTGAGTCTTTCCAATTAAAAGTGCTGCTATCCTTCTTTGATTTTAATTTCATTACATGCTTTCTGAGTAATGACTTCCATTTCACTATGGGATGCTTTCAATTCAAGCTCCACTATAAATTTAGGTACTTAAAGATTCAGTTTTCATGAAAGCACAGATTTATTGAAATGTTTCAGTAATAATTTGGAAGTTTAAAATATTCTTTTTATGATTTAACTCTTGTCATTGGAGGAGTTTTTGCTATTTGGTGAGAAGCAATTTCTGTTTTCTTTTTTAGTGAGCAGGTAGTAAAAACACAATTACATTTTTTCTAACAGAAAAACATGGGCCAACAACAGAGTATCTCAACTCTTGCTATGCTATAAAGGACTTATTGGACTGTCATTAAGTAGGACTTCAAGGACCAGGAGAGACAGACCACCTTTCTTCAACAAATAGACCTACTATGCATATTATTCCCTTGTCTATTTGTAATACAGGATATAAATAAAAGTAGTGAAACTGCTTTCATCCAGAAAAATTAAATATGAATATATATTATGATGACACTAGATATTTACTTTTAAATATGTGTGCGTGTGTTACTATCCTAAATTGTAAATTAAAATTGCTGGTTGCAGACACAGTAAAGACCATTGTATTTAAAAATGCAGAATTTCAGATGTAAATCTGCAATGGGGCTGAGCCTTCTTCTTTTTTGGCTTCTTTTCAGCTGCACTTGGATGCATGTGTTATGTAAAAAAAAAAAAAAAAAAAGAGCAAGCAATTCACAGTAGTTGTTCCTGAGCTAAAACTGCATGATTAAAGTTTTGAACAAGCAGAAATGAGGATATCAGTATTTTATAGACATTTTATTCTGGCTTTTTCAAGCGTTTTCTCAATCCAATGAAAATCTGAAGTAATTGATTCTTAAAGTATAAGTCAATAAGGGAGGACTTTTGTGAGATTACTTATAAAGATTTCTAGCCCACATTCTTGTAATCCAAGGTTATTGCTTGTATCATCATACTGACAGGTTTATCTTAATAAGAAATGTTTTGTGCTAGGAGGATTTATGTTTTTATGCTCAATTACAGCTTTATGTTGGAGGTATTAAGCAGGCAATAAAAACAGCCTACCTTACATCTATTATTCATTTTTCACATCCATGGTCATGAAGGTATGATACCCTTGGAAATGTATTTCTCTTGTCCTTATTAAGCAAACAATTTGTATTAATTTTGCTTATCTCAAACCTTACCATTTTCAGATGGGAAAATAGTAGGTCATAAATTACATAACCCTACAAGAATGGTACTTTCCCTTGATGCCTTCAGTTAGAACTGGATTCCCATGACATGAAACACTGCATAAATTGAAAAGGAAATAGTCTCTGCCACAAATAGTTCTAAAGTCAACAAAACATAAAGCAGGAAAACTGATAATCCAAGACGCTCTGCATGTGAGAGGGTCTCATTTGGAATAAAGCAACATTTATTTCTAAGCAAAACTAAGAGTATAGCATCCAAGCATAATACCCTAACTGCAAATTTAAGAAATCATACAAAAACAATAATAAATATTTGAAAGTTCCCAGGATCTGAAATTTTCTTTCCTCACTCCTGCCAGTGTAGTACCGTATATGTTACTAATGCAGTTGAATAATCTGAAACAAAGCTCAATAATCACAATGCGCTGTAGGTTAAAAGAACAGCCTCAATAATTATGTTCATTAATAATAATTATGTTCATTACTGTGATGGGTTAGTTAGAGACCAGTAAAAGCTCTAAATGTCCTTTGTGATCTCAATTAAGTTGTTACTAAGAAGAATACCTAAGGAGAAATTTCAATGTTAACTTTTTAGTTCTGCACAACACACTGAAATGCCTTAATGCAAAAATTTCATACGTCCTCATCCTTTATTTCAAGTGACCATCTGAATTAACTATGCCCTAACATTTCAAACTGTTGGGCTAACAGACAGGAATCACCACAGAGAACCTACTACTCATCATTAGGTAGGCTTTGATTTTCCCACCTTTTAGATTTTTTTTCCAAAGTATTCATTACTAGGAAATGCAGAATCTTTCAGCAGTGTAGTGATCCATGTGGTCACTAAGCCCTGATGAGACAGCACAGTGAAACCTGAAGGCTGAAATAGGAACATTTAGAGAAACAGAGCAATTCATCCATTCATAACTCATCAGCAGCTTATACTGTTTGGATTCCTTAAAGATGTATCAGTAACCAGGCTGGATTAAGACCAAAGAAAAATAAACTTACAAAAATCTGTTTCTTTGAATGCTCACACTGCTACAGCCTCATTTTTATAGGTTCTCATTAATCACAGGGCATTCTCTCACAATTAACTGACTATTGGGTATGTTCATGGCTACGATGACATCCTGGGAGAGAGAAACTCCACTTTCAACATTTAAAAAGACCAAATCCAAAAGCTCATAAAATAAAGCATCTATCAGGCTGAAGATGTATTTAGTTATAAATGTACTTAAAAGCCACAAGTAGGTATTAATTAACAAACCCATTGTAGGACACATTACATTCTATAGCCCAGAGGCTATAGACCACCTATAGGAGCCAGGTGACCACCAGCTGGATTAAACAATAGCAAGGCTTACAAAAGAGTAAAAGTGACCTTGAAAGGATTTTTTAAAGGCCAAAACTCTGCCTAGATGGAGAGTAGTAGCTGCCAGACACAGTTTGATATTGCCAGAAGCTGCCCCACTGGCACTGCAACCCCACCTGCCAAAGGCTGCCCCTCCCTGCCCTACAGAGAGGGAGATGACAGCACAGGGTAACATGTCATTGTTCCTGCACCAGCATGTTGACCAGTGGATCGTGTGGTGCAGTGTAGGCAGGTGGGGAGGTGTGTTGGGAAGGTGTAAATAATGGGAACTGCCCTCACAGGAAAGGGGGTGCTTTTAATCCACCCTGCGTGTCCCCGTGGGCAGGATGCATCCAGCTGCGTGCAGCATTTGTGTGTGATGAGATGAGAACTTAGTGGGAAAGAGTACAAAATGGTGTGCAGCAAATTCTAAGAATATGCTTACAGTCTCTAGGTGTCTCATGTTGTGGCTTGTTGTGTTGCTGACTTTGATTCTGTAAGAGTAGTTCATGGGTTGCCAGTTAATTACATCCTGTTAATCAATCAACAAACCTCTTCGATCCCTACCCAATTTGGAAAAAAATATACAGCTGTTCCTTGCGATGAGGCTATTCCATTTTGCTAGAATTCCTGTGAAAGCAAACATAATCTGCTCTAAGAAAGCCTAGTGCCTGCCTTTCTTACTAAATCATAACTCACTTCTGAAATGGATGTGAGCATCAGGGCCAGACAGTGTAATGCATCACTATCTACATGGTGTTAGATCACAGAGAAATGGGGAGAGGTATTGTGGGAAGTTTTCTGAAGGTGAAAAAACAATCTGCTCTAGCCTGTATGCCTGAAGTTAGAAATAAATCATTGTCTGTGCCCAGCAACAATGTGTTCTGCAGAAAATACTGCCTAGGGAAGAGCCAGGGTCACTGCTAGCTTTTCTTAGCTACACAGGTGGTGTTCAGGAAAATTTCATCTGGGCCATGCTGTTCACTTGACTTAAATCAGCCTTCAAAGTTGCTACTCACAGAGGATCCATTGCAAAGAACTTTGTGTAAGTTTGAATGCACTTTCCTGATCTCAAACACTATTTTTCTCTATATTACTGTTCTTCTGAGTACACATTGTTTAGGACAGGTACTGATTACAGACAGAGTGTGAAAAATGTAAATTCATGTGTGTGAACTCTATAGAATTGGAAATAAATAACTAGAATAGTCAATCTGTAATTATCTATATTATTTTTAGCATATTTGTGTGCCACTAATAAAATTAGAATTCCTACAAACCGTATTGAGAATAATGTACTTAATGGGACAACTTTGTATGCCTGGAATTCGATCTCTTATATTTGGAAAGGTGAAGAAAAAAATTAGGATTTTAAATACCTTGTTACAATAACTGGGGTTTAAAAAAATACAGCAAAAAACAGTGCATATGATACAAAAACTTCACAATTTCTCACTCCAGCTCATGCACAAAGCTAAAAGGCCTGTAAAAAAAACCCTTTGCACCAAAACAAAATTACAAAGGCTACATAATGTTTCCTGTGCAGTTTCTCTTCTTTAATCTTTTAATATTTTGTAAGAAATTAGGAGAAAAGTATTTAAATCAAACTTCCAACCCACTTCAAGAGGCTAAAAAGGAGCAAACTGTAATGCACTACCATATTGCTAAGTGCTCCCTCATGAGGCTCACATAACCATTCTCAGGACAGATTCATTTCCTAAAGTACTACTTTGAGAGTTCACACATCAACCAATAAAAGTCCCCACGTTTCAGGCTTTGAGAAATACATTAATACTATTAGCATCAAACTGTTTTGCATCATGCAGGACCTCTACCAAAGCTCATAGGCTCTGGTGTAGCTGCATGAATATTTATGTTCTCAGATACAACAGCTGCCAGTGCTCAGTAAGGTTTGGACAGTCAAAGAGCAGAGTTCCCTATAATCTTTTGTGACCCTGTCCAACACTTCTATAAAAGCAGTTTCTACAGATGTAAATATGGTCTCATATTTAAAGATGTAAAAAAGATTAAAGATGTAAAGATTAAAGATGTAAAAATTTTGGTCTCAGATTTGTACAGATGTTCTTTGTCCAGGAATCATATAAGTTGAGTCATTCCATTTTGGAAGCAGAAAGAAATTAGGATTATAAAAGCCAATCTTCATCCTTGCTAATACTATTCCTAAAAACTCAGAGAGGAAAATGCCACTCTGTAAAAGACAATCCTTGAAGTTCCACAACTCAAGTAAGACATGATGACTTCCATCATACACCATGCATAGAAACTAGGTGTTCATACAGTATCCATCACTGCAAGATCTTATCCCTCCTTCCTCCCTTACAGAGTGTAAGGGAGAAACTAGTAGATTTTTAAAACTGCAGGTATTTAGAGATGGAAGAAACTCTAGATATATCATTCAGTCTGGAAGTGAACTCTCTCTGAAAAAAGATGCAAACTATAAATATACAAATACTATAAACTACAGTCAATATGATCTCTTTGAGCTCCCCCATCTATTTGAATGCAAAGTGCTGCATTTTGTGCTGAACACCAAACTGGGACAGTATGACAAAAGTGTAATAGACTCCGTCTATCATTAGTTTGTTCAGTGTGTATTAGAACTTGTTTTAGTCCCTAGTGTGTATTAGCATTTGTCTACCCATTTTAATTAGGTTGTGTAGTGTGTATTAGAATTAGTCTGTTCAGGAGATCATAAAACAATTTCTGCAATACAGAAATGCAGGGTCACCTGAAAGAAAACACAAACCCCTTCCCAAATATTTTCTGAGCAAAGGAGAACGAGAAATTACAAAAATTGCGGGAAACTGAAACTGAGCTTTGTCTGAAGACAAAGAGAGAAAAACCCAGACTGGGGGCACTTAACATTGGAATGCAGCTTATGAGCCAGGCCAGGAAGGGAGAGAAAAGATTTGTTAGGAAGGTTAAGAGATCAAAAACCCTAAATTCTAGCGACAAGATGTGTACAAACAAACCCCTCCACGATAAGGAAGTGGCCTTGATATGTAAAAGGAGTTACCTCAAAAGATAAAACTAACAAGAAACAGAAATTTTCCCCGGAACAACTGAGAAGGGAGGGGGAGTGAAGAATTCCCCTACAAATCATCAACTGAAGATCTTCAGAAGAAGAAGAAAGATATAAAAAGCTGTACCTAATGAGAAGTTTTTGCAGACCAACTTTTGGGAGCTGCGTCTCCGTTGGCTGTCCAACGCGTTGTACCTTGTCTCTACTGCTTGCTAATTAAATCAATTAATTTATTGGCCTCGTCCCTTGCCTATTATTTTTGGGACCCAATTTTTTAATATCTACTTACAACAGTATCAGGGCCAGAGTGTACTCCCCACATCCTGCAATGGAGCCCTCTGTGCTCAAGGCCAGATCTCTGGTAAAAGAGCAGGGTTTCAGAAGCTTCTACTGCCTTGGAGAACCTCAAAAAAATTCTAGAAGAAGCTTCTAGAGGAGCTTCAGAGGAGCAGCTAGGCTAAGGAGTCTCAGCAGAGGCTCCACACTTATGAAGATGCTTTTAAGCCAAGGCTCACAGCCCCTGCCTAAGCTGTGCTTCTGCACCCTAACTTGACCTGACTGATCTTTATGGCTTGACCCTGAACTCTCCTCATCACTGTGGACTTCTCTGGTGATGTGGTCTGCTGGTTCAGCCCTGGTTGCTGCCACCCTTCCAGTCTGGATACTGTGTCACTGCCCCCTTACCCATGAGGCCATGGTTTCCACCTGCCATACTATCCTGCTTCAGCTCCCATCTTCCCTTGATCTGGCAAGCATCCTGTTTCTGCTGGTCCCTGACAAGATGTACACAGAACATGTTATTTAGATAGGGATTTTTCAGGGGACACAGGCAGGGAACATATATCAGTTCATGAGTTCCAAAAATGTTAGGGAAGAAAAACAGTTGCGAAAGCACTGTCTGGAGCTCCCAAGGAGAAGCCCACCTGAAAGATGAGAAGAACATAACTGAATCTGGACCTTCTAGTGACTCAGTCAGCATCTTAATTTTTAAACCAACAGTTTTAGCTATATATTTTGTAGCGGGTGAGAAAGACTGTAGGTAAACTGATGCAGTGAGCTCTTGACCAGGAAAACTGGAAAAGTTAAATGATAGTAGATTGTTCCTTTTTTCAGCAGGAAAAGGACTAAATCTCTGTACCGGCAAACATGACTGTGAAACTCTGCCTCTGAGAAATCCTTTTCCTTGCCTCTCAGAGAAGACATGCTTCATAGCCAAAAGTGCACTCAGAGAGCACAGCCCATGAGCCTTACTCCCAGAGAGCCCAGCACAGGGTTTGGCAGTTTGTGAAAGGCTGTTGCAAAGATATAGGACTAATCAGTTGTCCATATCTATGGGGTATAAAACAAGGTGTAAATGAGCTTATTTGCAAGAAGACTCAGGATAGACATTAGGGAAAACTAATGGAAATGGCAAGGGGAGAGGAGCTCTGCTG
Organism: Anthoscopus minutus; assembly: GCA_013399455.1. Taxonomy (NCBI): domain Eukaryota; kingdom Metazoa; phylum Chordata; class Aves; order Passeriformes; family Paridae; genus Anthoscopus; species Anthoscopus minutus. The sequence goes on from VWYI01015207.1 coordinate 128,735, forward strand.
GGACAGATAATCTCAGGTGATTGTGAATCTCAGCTGAGGGATCAAAGAAACATCAATGAAGAAACACATCTGTAGGGCTAACTGAAGAGAGGCAGAGCAGGCGAAAGGAAATTAGATGACATGTTGAAGTCTCAGAGTGTTTTTTATGATTCATGATCTCTTGATTCTTACTTTGGAGCTGATAATACTTCTGTGATGAGCAATCATCCTGTCTGAATTTCCTTTGGGAAAAAGGGTCCTGGTAATCGAAACCTGCTGATTGTGCATCCAGCTGATGAGTTTTTTATTTGAATATTCATAAAAAGATTCATATTCATGTGCAACAGAAATACATATAGTGCTCTCTGCATATAAATACATTCAAATGAGAACCAAAGAGGAAAATAACATACTTCCTTCCTAGAACTCAGAGAAACTGGTCAGTACTTAAACCAAAAGAGGTGACAGAAGGGGAGAAAATTCCCCTCAAAGAGATACACCTACATAAAATTACGACATAGCAATTAAGAGAATATAAGAACATCCATTTCTGATAAACTGTAAAATCTCTGGTCCAGCCTTCCAAACACAGTGAAGGTTTGGCTATTGGCTACCAAGTGTGACATAGTGACATGAAACCACTTACCATTTAATTTGAAAGACTTGGGTTTCACAACTATTTTTAACACCAGAATTACTAAAAACAGTTTCAACTGCCCAAAGTACATTATTAATACATTATTTTCCTAGTTTTGAACAAGGGTATCCATAAGGTACATAAAACAAATGCAGATGTTACAAATGGAAGAACTGAGTTCTTCATCAGGATTATGTAAAAAAAAGTTTTACATCAGGATGAGAAATGCTATCATAAAGTGACAGAAAAGGGACAAGATCAAAGACAGCACATCTGAAGCTTTCCTTCATATGATATCTAGTCTGCTATCAAAACTGCCAGCTGTGGTACTCTATCAGACACTGAGCACTGTTGCAAGACATGAGCTGTACCATCAGCCATGCTACTGCTTTCTTACTTGGATTAGATGAAGACCTAGTGAATGATTGTATATAGTTACCTATATTTGACTGGTATTTTAAATATTGCAGGAGTACTGAATGGAGTTAATTTGTTCTTTGAGACACAAAGAAATGAGCCTTACAGTCAAAAAAGGTGTCAGCAGTACTGATGCTGTACAGTGCTGAAGCTGGCAAATATTCTTCTGTTTTAAATATACCTTTCAATAGTGAGCTACTGGGCATGCAAGGATATATAAAACTAGGCCCTAGCTGGCACTTTTTGCCTTCCACAGCCAGTTACAATCTGGGTCTCTGATATTTGCTATTTTCAGCGTTCTGGTTTTGGCAGTTCTGACTTTAAATCTTGAATTCCAAAAGCAGCTTCATACGCTGCAGTAGCTTGTTTAAAAACTTCCTCACTTCACACATCCTGATGAATTTGGAACATGCAGCTCTTTTATTTGATAACTGTGATAAGTCACCAAAACTTTATGTCTTCTAATAGAGTAAAATACATAGTCAAGAAAATAAAATAAATACAGTTTTTAAAAAATAAAAGCTAAAGCTATCTAAAAATAAAGGAAGGCACATCATATCCTACTCAGAACTTTGAAGGTGCTATTGCTCTGTCTCTGGAAATTTTTTTTGCATCAAACCAATTGTAAATTCCTGACTTTCGGATACATTCTGAATGTTTCCATGCACAGTTACTGTATTCTTACAGAATAAATAACTTACTGTCTCAAACAGATGCAACATTCCAAGAGAAATCTGTTTAGTGAAATAGCTGATGGATCAAGTCAGTATTTCACAGTAAACAGACCCAGAAATATTCTTCATATTTTGTAAAGTGACATATTTGCCATGTCTTAAATCCTGGAGATACATTTTCTATCAGTATTACCAGTGGATCAACACTACAGCACTGCAGCAGCACAGTGAAGATGTACTATTCTAAAATAAGTACAGGTAGCTCCAAATCTGTCAGAAAAGAAGGAAATATGTGTCTTAGGAATACCATATATCTTCCTGCCCCTATTTTGGTGCCCTTGGCCATGTAGGAGGGTTTCCAAAAGCAGGTGACACAAAAGGACCAGCCTAAGACATGTGTGAGAGCTGCAGCAGCTCCACCACTGTCCACATGCCCTCAAAAGTGTCGTGGCCTTGCCTGAACTCTGCCGTAGCTGTGGCTGTGTGGGGCACCTCACTTACTCCCTCCTCACTTGCTCTTTCAACTCTGCCTCAACCCTTTTTCCCCCTCTATTTTTATTTCACTAGCAATGGTGGGGGGCATGTATGTGATAAGCTCTCTAGCCCTTTGAAGATGGAAGGGTTTAAGTTAATGGCACAGGGTACAGATTCAGCATGACTGGTCAGTCCCACGTCCCCTCACCCTGTCCAGATGGCACAAAGCACCAGGATTATGGACCCAACTTTTATGACAGAAGTTGCCCCATCTGCTTCTCTGGTTGTTTCAAAAGGCTTCACAGACAAACTACATTAAACTAAGAAACTACCAGCTCAGCTGCTTGAATGTAGAGGCAAGCTTAAGTGAAAACAAGGAAAATGCCTTATCTTTATTGTGGAACACATATAGCACCCTCTGCTAAGAAATGGTTTTCATCGTGTGAGAAGTCATGCATTTCAGGCATTAGTAGTCAGCCACGTGGGGTTTTTTCCCTCCTATATTTAATCTATCTGTGAAGCAGTTCAGACTATCAGGACAAGTGATATAGCCACTTGTTCATATAGAATTTTGACAGCTACAACTTCAACACCGACTGGGTCATAGGAAAAATCAAGAAGGAGGTTATTTAAAATAAAAAGTTGCTGAATGAAAATTTCTGCATATTTTCAGTGTACAGTTTCTATCAAAGCACAAATTTTGCATCCCTAGTAAGGACAGAAGACTTGTGATCGCTTTTTTTAAATATACTTAACAGATTTTAGGAAAAAAATTATTTTAAAGTAAAAATAAATACATATTCTTTTTATATGCTATTATTTGCTATTTTAAGAATTAGAATGTAAGTAATATACTGTTTTTTCAGTATTATATTAGCTTCCTGATAAAGGACATTTTCTTTTGTTTTGAGGGAGATGGAAATGTACTCTAGACAGACTCTTCTTAGCCTCACTTTAAACAAGAAAGAAGACTATGGTCAACAGTAATTCCCAAACTTTCAAGCTAAGTAACATTTTCTTGTCAAAAGAATGCATCAAATGTATTGATACGCTTCTAGCCTACATTATGAAGGATATTTTGGGAGATTCTCCGGTACTGATATTCTGGTAATGAGAATATACTGCTCATTCAGTGATAATGTATATAAAACCAGCATATTAATAGTTAAGTCAATGTGCTTTAGGTTTCATATCCTAAATAACTCTTTATACCAAAGGACATTTTTGTCTCCACTGTCAATTACTTTCAATGGTAATTTTCAATTACACTGTCAATTGTTCCTAAGTATAAGAAACTAAAACACTTAAGTTAGACTGCTAAACAAAGAATATTTACTTTATTCAGGTTTTCCATTGAAAGCTGATTTTGATTAAAGGATTTAAATTCTTTATGCAAAGCACTTTGAAATAGGTGCTTTTTTTCCCCTGTGTATTCCTAGGTTTTGATTAATTTCTAAATATCTTTTTTATTCTTTTTTATTTTTGCTTCTTTTTTTGTGGTTCCTTTCTTGGTGGGGTGTTCTTTGTTTGCTGGTTTTCTTATTTGTCGTTTTGGTTATTTTTTAATAGATGCATAGAAACCTTTTGTAGCTTGCTTTCCTTTACAGATTATGAGATCAGGACACAAATCCAAAGAAGAAAATATCACCTGCTATAATAATCTACAATGGAAAACATATTTGATGCAATACAAGAGGAATAGCTCTTGGTGAAAAGCTTCTAAGATATTTTTGTACTATAAATTATGTATGTCTTCCAGACAAAGAAGGACATACAATAGGGTGTAACATAATATTTTTTTCCATAGTACAGTAAATACAATTATACAGAAGACACTCAAGAAAAATCTCACATCAGGATGCTCTCAGCTCTCATCTGAGCTGAACACCTGAAAACAACCTTGCAACTTTTGAAATGCTATTTTCCTAGAGTAATACAGTTTTTCAGATTAAATATTAAGGATTTGATACATTATGACGAACCTTGAACTGATTAATAAATCAATTTCTCTTACTCACTACTTCTGCCTGAAAGAAAAAAAAATTACAAACTTGAGAACTAGACACTAATACTTTCATTCAAAACTGTACAGAAATGTGGGAATTCCAAGCACAGAAAATTCTCAGGATCTTGTGCATGCAGGCCCAGACACAGAAATGAATACAGGGTTCAACCTGAGACCTTGGAAAAGGCTTCTGGATTTAGAAACCAAAAGAAAGAATGTGGGTTTTTAGTTAGAAAGGAAAACATTAAGCCAGGTAGTGTCAAGTTTTAAGGTTTTAAAATTAAAATATAGAAGTAGTTGTAATGGTAATAAGAAGTTTTAAAATGTAGCAAATGGTTTTTGTGCCATTATATCATTTTGTTAAGGAAGTCTGCCCTGTGGCAAAGAAGTATAAGACAAAATAATTATTAGGGTGAAAAAAACCCCACTGTTTTGTGGCAGTAGCCTATTGACTAATTAACCTTTAAAAGACCTTGTAACCTGTAGTCTTGTGACCACTGACCACGAACATCTAGCGAACGTGGGGAAGACATTCCTACTCCTTCATGAGACTGTAGAAGAATAAATCATGCTTTAAGATGTCTCCCTGTGGTCCTGTCCCTCTTAAAATCCTGATACAGAAATTTCTGAGAAAATCTGGAAATATCAGCTTTATGGTTGCAGCTTGAGAGAGTAATTAGTTAATAGATTTTCTTTTTGAGAAAGTTTTTATCCATGGCTGCCAACTACAGACAATACTAACAAACACACTGTAGAGATCCTTACCACCAATACTCAAAGTACCTTGTCATCTTTACATAAGAAATAAGCACATTAAAAGTTGGAGTTTTTTTGGCAGTTCTGTCACCTATTTCTTTTTTGTGGTATGAAACCACCATACAAAGTAATTGCAGAAGAGTTGGAAACAAAGGTTTCACAGAGAAATGTCCAGCTCTGACATTTGCCTGACCGCACATATCATCGTATCTATCCTGTGCAATGACCCAAAACTTGAAAAAGGTATTATTTTTCAAAATCAGTGCTAAGTAATATTTTCAAGATTGCACAGTTCAGTATACAAAGAACTGCATTTCCTAGAAAAATCCAAGTAGGAAATGCACCATCCCGATTTCTTAGCAATAGTATCACTGAATGCATCTCACTTTGCTCCCACTACCCTTTCACATAGTCCAGCTTTTTACAGCAATTCTTTATTCAATAGAGGAACATCATATTGTCTGCTCAGATATTCAAAATTCCCATGGCAATCAGCCTGGGTGTCTAGGATACCTCTGAGATGGGTCATGCCCCACAGCAGACACATCCAACAGAACCCCTGTACCCTCAGGCCAGTGAGTACTGAAGGGACAACTGTTAGAGAGTGATCAGTCTGCAAGTCTGCAACATAAAGAAATGTCTCTTAAAAATGGTTTGGCCCAGTCTTTATTGATAAACATGATGTAAATTTAAAGCTAAATTTAAGTGAGGTATTTAAGTTGAAAATAATAGGTCTGATGGAAAACTAAAAGCTTTAAGGCACTATGACAAAAATCTAGTAAAGTCGGTAGGTATCTCTGGCTCCAAAAGGTTCAGAAGGCTTTTTTAAAAATTCCTTGATTGATTGGATTTGTATCCTATCTTACTCTGAGCAAGCCCAAATCTTTCACATCCAGCAAAAAATGTATGCATTTTAGTGATGCATTGTTCTCTAGAATACATTTATTTCTGCTACTGAAATTACTTATTTACGTTTTGAACAAAATGGATACTGGTAAGATGGTTTCACATGCAATCCTGCAACAACTGTTTTGCCTTTGTTTTTTTGCAGTACTAATTCCCAGACTATGCTGACAAGGTCTACTGTGAGCTTCTAGAAGAATTTTGTGCATTAAGTGTCTCCATTTAGTATAATGTTGGCAGTGGGGACTTAGTTGTTTATTGGCAGCAGATTATCCACTATCAAAATAATTATTTTTTTGAATATAATTGAAAACAGTACATATGCCATCCAAATAGCTTGTCCTCTCCCAGGCAAATTACAAATGGGTGGGTGCAACTTGAACAGAGCACAGAGCACATTTACTTTACCACCACTAATAATATATGGACTGTAAAGCCCATTCTCCTCAGCTTGTTAGATGGTATAACACACACACAGCTTCCTCTAAATACAAACTTAACCGATGTTTTCCAGCTTTAGGTTTTTTTTCTGAAGAATCGCTTTCATGGTTTGCACTCTTACAGCAGAAATGATGAAAATATGATTGCTATTGATGACTCCTCCTCTGCTGCTGGGTAGGCACATTAAAAAGACATAGCTGTCTATCTCAATGTACCCATGCCATAGTAAAATGTGTGTTATTTACTGATAAAAACCACATGACAGCAGTTTAAAAACAGGATTTATTCTGTCAGTCAAATTAGGGAGGCAGAATATCCTCTATGCCAAGTGATTACTGTCTGGATCTAAGTGTGGCAAACTGCCAGATCAATTATAATGGTAGAGAAGAGGAAATTTGAAGACAGATTGGCTCAATTCTAAGCAGAAGCATCACTAAAAAAGAAACCCAGGGACACTTTAATGCAACATCCAATTACTTAAAAGTGCATCTTTGGCCTACAGTGCAGTTTTTGTTTATATGGTTTCTTTCTACATAGAGTATTAAAAGGGAAATCAGCATAGAGTTGGACAAATCAGGTGTAAATAAAAATCACACTGATACAACCTATACCTTGATGCTTCTGAGATGTACATTTCTGAATGCCAGTTTTTACAACCAAAGCTTAGAAATACCATGGGAAAACAGAAGAAGATATCCAATAACATTTCAGATGTAATCCCGTTAAAATAGCGCTATTTACCCCTTTGATCTGTAATTGATATTAAGGGGAAAGAGAATGGCTAGATTACTTTTCATATGCAAGTTTCTCCTCTACTATTCATTATTTTATGGATAATTTACCTTTCCAAATACTGCAGGAAAAAGGATGGTAGTAGAGTTGTTAGAATAAAGCCACCTAAAACTGATCTATGATGTTAATTCCCTTATCATACGAGGAAATTACAAAAAGGCAGATAAACGTGTCTTTTCTTTTCTTACTATTATTTGCATTAATAGTAGAATTCATCCTCTAGGTTGCACATCTTTATTTTAGGTTCCTACAGCTGATGTGGGGAACATGCATGGGGAATGTGAGTTCCAAGAATTTAGTATTCTGGAGGACAAATTCATCAGCTTTGTATGGTGTGGTCTCATCAGTCTTTAGATGAAGCCTGAAAGAAACTGATTTTGATAAAAGTTGCTACGGTTAATGTTCCACAAGTGGTTCAAATTATTGTCTGACCATTATTTCATAGCAAAATGACATTATTTTGAATGACAAACATCTAAAAACCTGCAGCCCTCACCATCATAAATATTATGGGGCAAAATTAAAAATTAGTATTAAAAATAGATAAAATACAGTAATATGAAGTAATGAAGAAATTTTCAGGATTTCATCAGGGGATCATTATATGATGTTGTTCACACATGAAG
>VWYI01015209.1:0-79694 GCA_013399455.1 Anthoscopus minutus
TTTTAGAGTCTTGTCTCTGCGTGTCAATAAGGACTCACGAATATGCAGTAGACTGGTGCTTTTAAAGAAGGATCCTTTTTTAGTAAGGTGTGGTCTTGGCTGAATGCCAAGGCACCCAACCATTTTAACCCTTTGCTTTATTTCTGTCTCCTAATTGTCTTTTTTTATTTACATTTTTTTATTAAACTTTTTTTTAAATTATACCCAAAATGTGAACCTCGTTTTTCACAAAACCAAACAAGGCAGTAAGATTGCTGACCTCTGGAAGAAGCCCTGGAAAGGCTGCTCTGCTTATTGATGGAGCCTTCTCTGCTCATGCACACAAGCTCCTGCAGCAGGACTCCCACATCAGTGGTACTCTTTGTAGTGCACCTTGGCAGGACAAACTTTTCTGAGAAAGAGGCTGTAAGTACAGGAAGATCTCCATTTGGTGCTGAGGCCACAGGGCTGTTATCAGCTGCTTTGTATTCTGTTGCCATTTCTCCTCTTGACCTGCTGTGAGAGACTGGATTTTTCACTTAACCGACCTGCGCTTTGCATCTTCCAGATAGAAAATTATTTTTATTTATCTCTTTGAGATCTCTATAAAATGGATGCTATGTATCATCCTCATTCTAAACAGTCAGCTAGAGACAATCATATAAAAGTGCAAGTGCAGCACATTTTGGCCTGACATGTCTTTAATGACCATTTCAGTGGGACTTCTTAGTAGCTGCAAGAACTGACATGGAATATCCTCCTTTTGCATATTCAGAAAGGCATTTCAGACAGACCTGTTGGGGGTTAGATGGCCTTCCTTTTCCTTTTCACCTATTAAAATTTTTCCCTATTAACTGAGGGGAAACCTGATGGCTATACTTATTGGGTACTTGAGAAAGACAAAGAATTTGGCTGGGACCAGGGGGGAAGGGAGAGGCAAGAAAAAAGGAGGGCGGGGGCAGTTGGAATCTAGCTGGATTTTCTTCAGCTGGAGAGTGGGACACACTCTGGTACCTGTTACTGCTGACAGAGAGGAGTTCGCCATCACCCAGACGGAGCTGCTGCTTCTTTGAGGCATTTGTGGGCCTCACACCCCTTGTCCTGCCGGGACATGCTGCAGCACTAGCCACCCCGTGGAGCTGTTGATTACACCTCATCCACCTGGCCCGGGACTTTTGCCATGGACCTTCTGATACATCTCATCCACCGGCCTGGGATTTTCTGCTGATCCCTGCCATTTCCAGTGGGGTGTTCCTCAGAGACTGTCAGGACCACCGGGGCTGACTGCCCACAGAGAGGTTTGTGAAGCAGAGCCTCTCCTCCACCCTTCCCGTCTCAGCCAAGAAGGCTGTCATGGGGCCCCTGTTCCTGTTTTGTTGTTAATGTTGTAGTTATTGCTGTTTGTCTGCCTTGCTATACATAGTAGCAACGAACTGTTATTCCTATCCCCATATCTTTGCCTGAGAGCCCCTTGTTTTTCAAAATAATAATAATTTGGAGGGAGGGGGGTGTCTACATTTTTCTTTTCATTTTCTTTTCATTTCAAGGGGGGTTCCTGCCTTGTCATCCAAACCAAGACACTGCCCAGGGCATTGTCCAGCACAGAGTGCACTGGGAGGGCACATAAGAGGTTTCATCAGAGTGTGGGATTTAATTTCTGCCATACCACCTGCAAATCATGGCAGCCATGTGACAAATGGAGTAGGAGCCATTTGCTTGTTTTGTGGGGCTTTCTCATAGGATCAAAGAAACGGTCAGTTTTTATTTTCAGATTAGTGCTTAATAGTGCTTAGTATTAATTAATAAAGAGAGGAGATAAAGAGATCTGTTGGCTTTGCCCTTCCTTAATGTTTATCAGGGGAAAAATTATACCTTAAATGTCACAGTACAGTTGGTCTGTACTGGACAAGGTAAATCTGGCCATAACACAAATCCAATTCGGTTAGCCTAGTTCATGCCAGAACAAGTCCCAGGATAAGTTACAGGGGGCCTTCAGTCATCCCCATTTGAGCTTATTTGCAAGTACCTAGAGATATGGGCAGAGAGAGATCCCAGCCAATGAGCTATCTAAGCCTGGGAGTTTTGAACCAGCTATGTAAGTAAGTTCCGAACAATAAAAAGGACTGTTTTGTCTGATGATCCAGAGGACTTGAGTCGTGGTTTCTGTCTTCAACCCACGACCCACATGTAACATTGAAGATCTGTTTATTTTAAGATTTTTCCTCTGCTAACAGCTAACAATGTTTGCTGCTGATCTCCCTAGCAGTGGCTGGAGTGTCTTTGACTCTGAACCTGGACCAGAAGAATAAGGGAATAATAAGCTGAAGGATTGTTTTTAGGGGATTTTTAATAGTTGTTCATTTCCTTCAATATGTGTTCGAGGCTTGTTTCCATGAGAAAACTCTGGGTAACCACAGAACTGAGGAAATTCTAGTATCTTGGGAACAGAGGAGTGAAAGACAAGAACTATGATGGAGAGCAGATTTGCAGGCAAAAAACTGTTAATGTTTTTACAGAATATCCAGCACTAGCCTGCAGTGCTTTGGCTGCAGTATGAGTTTTTTTCTGTAGACCACTCCAACAGAATTTAAAAGAATGAATGAGATATTATAGAACATTTTAAAATAATACTTTTACAGTCAATCCCTACTCTAGCTATGAATATCCATCATGAAAGCCGTATAAAATCTTTCTGTAGTGTTTCTGTAGTGTAATGTTGTGTTTGCCTTCCTTCTTTCGCTCATTCTTACTCTGTGATGAATGTAAGAAGTCTTAGCACTGACAGGACAAGATGACATTTCCCCTCCAGCACAAGTTACTACTGCTTTTGTTCTGCCTCTCTCCTTCTGGAACCACTTAGGTGACACCTGCAGCAGTGGAAAGTTCTCCCCCCAAAGGCAGAGTCAAAAAATGCTACTAGATTTACATTTTTTCTCTGTTAAACAACAGAGCATAGGGTCTTTTCAGTGCACCATGTTCCAGTGGCATGTTCCAGTGTAAATTCTTATTTGGTATAAGCTTTAGAAATTTAATCCCCAGAAATAGCTGATTGGAAGAAAGTTAAATGAAAATTAAAATTCTTGGAGCCAAACATTTCAGAAAATTAAACCCTAAGCAGCTCTGCTCAAGATTACATACGGAACCAGCTTTTAGTCCCTCCCCTTGGTGTTTTTTCATAGTTTATCTATCCACTACAAAATCCTCAGGCACCTTCTGAATACCTCATCCAGGAAGGGAGCCTCATAATGTAGTGGAGTCCAGTGATCTTGTGACCCAAAATATCCTCCAGTTTATTCAAAAGTTTTCCTTAATTCCATGAAATTTCTAGAGAATTCATAATTTTCAAGTAGTTCATAGGGAAGGAAATGTGCTGATCAAGATACAGAAATAATTATTTGCTTTACGTCTTAAGATATGTTCTTGAATTTTCCAGTAAAGCTCAAGAACTACTGGTATTTATTCAAGTCAGATGACGAGATGATTTGTTTTCAGTTGGCAATTAGTACATTGGCTTTAGGGAATGAAAACTGTTATATGAGAAACAAGACAGCAACATCAACAAAAGATTTTTGTCTTTTCCTTGTGCCAGTCTGTGTTGTGTGTAAATCTGTAATTCTGAGCTGCCTTACTGTTCTGAGCAACTGTGCCTGGAATCTGGGGTGTGCCTGTGGTGTGGAGTGACCTGCCTTGGCTAGCTCACTTCAGAGAGCAGCTTGGGAAGCTGAAGGCTTGCTGAGCCTGCCAAGATCTATTCTAGGGAATCTATGGCATTGTCACCACTGGAGCTTTGCACTTTTGACTTAGAATGGGGTAGACCATGTGTTCGACACCCTGAAGATTTTTAATACCAGTCTTTGCTTCAAAAGTTCCCATAGTGGGGATTTCAAGGGGGATCCCAAGCAAGTGAAGCCATGATCTCAATTTTCTAGAGTAATTGCAATGCTAAGAAAGAGATATGTGGGCACACAGTATATGTGTGGATTGTTTTAACTCAATCCTTTAGGTTTGGGAGTGGAATACACCCTTTTTTTTTTCTTCCCGTTTCTTAGATGGAGAAAAAAAAAGAAATTGTCTTTACCCTTCTGTATCTTTCTTTCAGAGAACTTGTGAGGTAATAGGGAATCTATCAATTAATGTGCTTTCCGTTTTTTCAAAAATGGGGTTCTTCCTCAAGGTTTTCCTTGATTTGATTTTCCTTGATTTTCCAGATTTGATTTGACTGAGGCATATGATGAGTAGACTTGAAACATTCTCTTGATGGTTAATAAGCAGCCAGAAAACAAATTCAGCTGAGGATCTCTGTCCAAGTAGCACAAAATATGAGAACTACAGTAATATTTTCAGAAATCAGAAGTTAATTATTAATTTATTATTTCAGAAATGTGAGCTAACTCAGCCAAGAAGACAGATATGTAAACACAAAAGCTTTGTTCATTATTGATGTTAAGATGTCAAACACATATTCTGTGAGACTTTAAATGAAGTGAAGCTTACCTGCGTTGTCTAGAAAGTACAAAATGTCTCATGAAAGTTTGCATATGATATGCTGAGTCTCACTCTAAACTTCTCACTGGACAGTCCAATCCTCAGCTACTTTTTACTTAACTCAGAGGCTTAAAAATTAGGAATAGGATGAAGTTTTGCCTCTTCTGAAATCAGGACAGTTTTAATTTTGAATCCAAGTAAGCGTATGGGTTTCATACTATTTTTAAAGAATTTGAGGCACGGTTTCCAATTTTCTATTTGGGATTTTCTCTGATTCTCAATGAGAGCATCAAGTTGGAAATGGATGTATATGTCATTTGTGCTTAGAAGAAATTACATCTGTAATTGTACACAAAATTAGAAGAAATTTTAGGAAAAAAAGGTCTCATTTTAGGAACAGGTCTCATTTTAGGAACTCTTAAGTAATTTGTCCAAAGTGTTTTAACAGATGTGAACAAAGATTGTTCATTCTCTTTTGTTGCATGTACAAAGTTTGCATAAGGTGCTTATGGAGTGCAAGTAGTTACAAAGGAAATAGATTTTTTTTGATTGCCTTATTTGTGAAATGCATTTTATGTTATGAAGCACTGATTACTTAAATTAAAAATCCCAAACAATGGTAGTGTCTCATTTGGTGCGAAGCAAAGACTGTGTGGAAAGCTTGCTAAAAGGCAATCTGTGACCCACTCCATACTGTTCCTACGTTGATGTGAGAATGGGTATCCTGGGCTCCATCTGCTGTCCCTAAGGTGCTGGTCTTGGGCACCGAAAATTAGTTTGCTTTATTAATGCTAGGCCATTCAGAACAGGAGCGGTACATTTGCTATAGTCTGTGAAATCAGAAGTTCCAATTGTAAGCATACAGAAATAACTGTCACTTTTAATAATTCACTCAAACATGATAGCCATCACTTTCTGCAGCCTCTCAGGCAGAGATGCCATCTTTCAAGCTGGAGTTAACTTCAGCAAATCCAACAAAGGCCTCTCTGGCTTTTCTGGGTGATGGGGTTTTACTTCTTTGGAAAGCAATTTTATTAGGTACTAGATGGATTTATTGGCTGGCTCTGCATTTTAACTTTTGTAAATGCCCCTAGAGAAACAGAAGATATAAATCAAAATTAGTAAATAGGACATACAATGTGATTATTTTTAGAGGGGCTAAAGAGTTAGGTTATCAAATGTCCTCAACTAGTCTAATTTAAGCAGTTGAGATGTAAAGGACACCATGCATCAGTTTTGCCTAAGCTTATTTTCAGGACAAATGGCTACAATCTCAGTTGTAAATACCTAATAAAATTCTCATTGAATGATGATTCTATTTGTGCTTATTAGCTATATGGTTCTTCCTTTGGTGTGCATGGCTAATTAGAAAACAATTCTTGTGAGTACTTAACGTTGCTCATTGTGAAGTTTCCCAGGTAGAAGTCAGGATAATTCAACTTGTAGCCAGCCATGTGTTTCTGCCCTGCTGCTTGGGTCTGTAATCTTAAAAGAGGCAGAGCACACAAAGCTCAGAACCTGCACATGTCCTGCTTCATCCCTGTCTGGTGTGCAGGGCAATTCCTGAGTTGACACCCAGTCCATAGCCTTCTGTAGGAAATAGAATCTTGGCTTCCTTCCATTTTCCAGGTGAGGGAAGTGGGGAATGAGTAATTCTGTGCTCTTTGTCCCCAAGCCTGCACCAGCACTGGGAGCATTTGGGCTGTGCAAGATTCAGCCCCAAACTGCCCACAGTGGGGGTGCAGGGGGAACTGGAGGTGTTTGGAGTGTGGGGAGGCAGTGAGGTCGTGGTGAACAATGTGACCAGATGTGGTCTCAGCTGATGTCAGGCTTTTTGTGGTATCCAGGTTAAAGAGCATTTTATGGCAGAATGGGCATGGAACAGGTCCCCCAAGGCTGTTTGGTGATCCAGTGAGAGTGTAATTTTGGGGGCTGACTCTCCTAACTCTCCTGATTGCTCTATTTCAGCTTGATCTGTATGCAGAATTTATTTATGATCTCTGTGATGAAAAAGAATAGCCAGTTACCTAACAAGCAATACAGCCAGCAGGGAGAACAACTTTCAGCAGCTACTTTTGTCCCCTCCCTTGCCTTCAGAGCTTTCTGTTGTTTCTTTCAGTTATGGCTGAAGTATACAAGCACTCCAGGGCCGGGGAAAATGAGAATTAATTACATTGTGGAACAGGATTGTTGCACAGTGCTGGTTCTTTCCCATCCCTGTCTCAGGTGCTTGAGGGTACAGCAGAGCCAGGACAGTTCTTCAGTACTATCCTTTGTTTATTTTGGAAGCACTGGAAATACAAAGCTGGACCTCTTTCCCTTAAATGAAGACAACGAGGAGCAGGCATCTTTTTGGTGTCAGTATTTGTGTAAATTGTGCCAAGATCAAGTGAAATTCAGCAGAGATGGATCTTGTATTATGTGTATATTTTAGAAAGGAGAGTAACAGTGTGTGTTTGCAATCCATGAAGTTTCTCGGTGAATCTGTATTTCAATAGTTTTTGGTGTAAAATCTAGAAGAAAGTCCCTGAGACATGCATAGAGGAAAACATATTTGTATCTTGAGTATCTAAGTTGAATATTGGGATATGGAAAGTTGTCCTAGAAGTCCCTCTGGGTGATAGAATCACAGAATCCATGTTCCTTACTTTCTGAGTTCTTGTTTAGGATGCTGTCTTAGTGGAATGCAAATATAAAACAGAGGTGAAGAAAGGGGAAATACGGCATTCTACAGAATAATGAGGGGACAGCTTACAATGAGCCCTTTGCTCTTCTCAGCTGAAGTACTGAACTTGGGCAGAGATCTGAGTACATAAGACATGCTTGGAGATAGCTGGCTACTCCTCACTTTCTCAGTGATTGAAGATGATCAAATTCTTGTGAAGTAGAGCTCTTACTGGCCAGAAGAGCATTGCCAGGCTGTTACAGGGGCTGCTGCTCTGGCAGCTGCACACTTGCAAGTTGTTCAGCACATAGATGCATCTGCTTATGATTGTGGTCCTATAGAGTCATGCAGAGCTACTGCAAGCACTGAACCAGATATGAGAGGTCCAAAGTCCCTCATCTGTCAGGACAATTTCATTTCACATCGGGGACTAGTGTTTGAATCTGTCACATCTCAGCTTAGTACAATAATCACTGGGTTTGCACGTCCTGATTGGAAAGATTCCCATTTAAATGTGGATGAAGCTTCAGAATTATTTTACATTAAGATAACCAGAATAGGTTTGTTTTCAACTCATTGTAAAAGGCACTGAATTACTGAAGCTTCTGAAAGTGCCATGAAGCAAAATAGTTGTCTTCTTATCAAGTCTGTGTACCTTCGGGTCACACAAGCTGGGACTTCTCTGCAGGGCACGTGTAAATGCACAGCAGAGAGGACTTAAAGAAATATTTACCATCTAGGATGCCAATCTTTTAGTGGTTGGCAAAAAAAATTCTGCTCTGCTTGTACCTTGTCTGTACACTCTTAAAATTACAGCAGTATATGGTGTGAAACAGTAAACCTTTCAAGTTAAGTTCTACTTGGTGTTCCTACTTGGTTCTTCTCTTGACAGATATCATCCTGACAGGGTTGATTGAACACTTTTGAAATACATTTTTAGTTTCTTCCCTAGAAATAACATTGGAAGATAAGTGACAACAACAACTGGTTTCTGATGAGTGAGGGAAATCAGAAATGACCAGAAGCAGCTATTGTTAGGAATTAAGAATTGGTGTCTGGACATGTCAGTGCAGTGTTTCTTACGTTTTCATTGTTGACTGGGTAGGAAAAACAGTCCTGTTAGCACTCGGGTGCTTACATGAGGTGTCAAAATCTATGCAGGTGCTTTGAAAAGTTGTGAAGTAACATCTCTGCAAAGGACATATAAGCTCTTGGAGAAACTGCAGCGGTGCTAGACAGCCTTCTAAGCCTTTATCACAGCCTGAAAGTCTCCATCTTCAAAAAGGCCCTGTTTATACTTGGACACAAACAACAGCAAGGGAAAGTTTGTGTCCAAAGAAGTTAAAATAAATTGTGAAGAGAGCTAAATTCAGAGATGATAGGCTAGCAGTGAGCAAGTCTTCATTCTTCTATGCAAGACTCTCTAGAGTGACAACTTTAGTTAGGGAGAGTGTAATTATTTGCTTTTGGAATTCTTAATATTGTTTCCTTCAAGCTGAGTTAACTTACTGCCACAGTATATTCCATTTTTTCCCTTATCAGCAGATACAGGCTGTCTTCTGTTCTCCTTATTATAGGAAGAACAGCTGGGGAGGCCAGAGGACAGGGATGGCTCTCAGAGACGCTGAATGCAGACAGTAGCTCAGTTTTGCTCACAATTGTTTTTGTGTCTCTGACTTCATCTAAGCTGAACAAGGTACTTGGTTCCTAGGTAGGTATTTTGATGTGCTGAAATATCAGTGTTACACAAATATTTTGAAAAATGGTCCTTCTCTCCTTGTCTCTAATCACAGTGACATTTGCCACTGCTTGGTGCAGTGTGCCAGCTGACACTCAAAGCCTCATGGTTAACCAGGAACTGGCACTAGGAAGCTGGATCTTGTTCCTGCACCCTTTTTCAGACATCACATAGAGCTAGATGTGGTGGGTGGGCTTTGGAAGCTACTAATTATAACAGCAGTGGCAGTGCCTTCCTCTTGCATTGCAAAACCAGTGCTCCAATAGAGCACCTGAGCTAAGTGTACCTGGCCGTGTTGGGATGAGTTAGCTGGAAAATGAGAGCTACACTATATGCTCCCAAACCACCAATTTATCTTTTCCCAGAATACTCACCTTATACCTGCAGATTGAAACATATTTAAACCTTAAGAAACATCTTGTAACATGATTTATATTCCTGCATTTGTGCACAGTCATGGTTCCCTTCTAAACAGAAAAGATCATAGCAGAATAGTCAAGGAAGAAAGCTGAATAAAACAGGGAGAGCAAAGGAGCTGGGAAGAGCAAGACTGCTGTTTACCTCTTGCTGGTTCTGTTCATCTTCTGGTACTGCTGGGACACCTTCCGCTGGCAGGTCCATACTGCATGTGCTCAGCAAGTCCTCTTCCTTGCTCTGTGTGTGTACAAGGTAGTTGATTTGAAAGGCTCATTTAAACTGGTAGATCAAAACACTTGGTTCCTCAGGAGAAAGGACTGTTTTGTCATTCCTGTCCTTCATATTTCACAGCTGCAGTTTATCTTGTTTTCTCCCTACCTAAGGCCCAGCAAGTGCTGCAATGCACAAGGGTTTAAAGGATTATTTATTTTAGGGCATTGATGCCTTGTTTGAAAAGCTGTGTGTGTTTAGTTTGTTAGGAACTCTTATTAGAGCAGCATGGGGATTTTGCAGGGGGGAAAGGGAAGCAGTAAGCGTGCATATCTCTTCCCAAACCGGGTTACATAAAGGTCGGCCTCTCAAATTATCTTAAGCAGGATGGATTGTGATGATCTTTGCATCTGAATTTATTTTTCTTTTAGAGTGGCTGTACATCCCATTTTCTCCACCTTTGTATGACTCCGTCACTGATTGCACTAATAGCTGAATGTCCTTAAGTTATCCAACACAGGTGAAAATTATGTGAAAATTAATTCCCATTAACTTCAGTAGGAACATTATTAGTGCTTAGCTATACCACCTCCAGCCAAAATTGACTCTGGTTATAGTTTTGGAAGTGAAACATCAGAAAAGAGCTGCCAAGTTCTGATCCTGACCTGTGGGCCTCTGCATCATCTTGGTAATGGCATGTTGCTGTTCTCCTTCTTGGGAAACTTCTTGGAAAAGGAGGTAGATTTGGAAGAATGGCTTGGAAAAAGCCATGATGGCTAGTAGTTACCTGTTGAGTGCTTATTCCAGGGTGATGTAGCAGCACCAAATCTTGCCATTTGGCCAGACTACTGCTAAACAGTGCAGAGATGTCACTTAAGGATAAGGGAGGAGATGGAAGTGTGACCTTCCTTCCAGTTGAAGATTCTGAGAGTATGGATGGAGTCTTGCCTCATGCAAAGCCTAATTTGATATACACCAATAGGGCACCTTGCCATCCCCTTCTCCCAGAAAATGATTCAACAATGGAACTCAAAGAATGTGGCAAGTCTGAAGTACATTAATATATGTTAAAATCTCCTCCTCTTTCTAGAATAATTTGCATTTTTTAATTCCAGGGGGAGATTGCAAGGCCATCCATAGTGTGCCACTTATCAGCCTCTCTGATGTCTGGTAGACTTTTATCAGCTTAGGGCTAGTTTGCCCTGCTTTGTATGGGAGTGTTGGAGTTTGAAGTTGGTTTAGACTTGCCGATGGGTTGGGATACATACAGTTAATGTTCTACTCCCTCATCTCCTACCCTCAAAATGAGTATGACACAAAGCTAAACCTTGCCTTAGACTTTTCCCAGAGCTTTGGAAATTTTTGGATCAAGGCCTCATGAACAGCCAGGCTTCAGACTTCTTGATGATCATTGCATCCTGAACTTGGGCAGATGTGCATTTAGGAGAGCCTTGATGTCTCTCTCATCCAGGCAGAGTGCACAGATATTCTCTCATATCACAGGCTGCATGAAGTGAGTGACAATTCTGATGATATAAGAGGATTCCTCTGAAATATATTTTGTGTAGGTCTGTAAGTCCAAATGCAAATGTGCCTGTTTATTGAATGAAGATGTTCCCTTTGTGATAACAGGGATAATACTGAGTAACAGTATCCACAGGGGGAGAAGACAATTCTGATACCTTTTTTACCTGGAAGGAACCTCTGCAAGAAAATGTGCTTCTAATGGGGCTATGCACTGCTAATTACTTCTATGAACCATCAATCTTATGAGGTTGTATATTTTTCCTAAGATCCAAGCTCTAGAAGTCAGGTGATTTATGGGAAGATTCATTGTTTTCATTTAAAAGCCAGTTTCTTATTCTTGCTGAGAAAGAAAAAAAAAAGAGATTAAAAAAAGAAAAAAAAAGGCTAGAAGATGCAAAAGGCAGAAACACCGTAAGGCAAGTAAAACCTTTAATATCTAAACCTATCTTTATTGCTAAGCCAATCTAATTGTTTTTTAATATCTGAGTATTGATTTTTGAATGCCCAAGTTAGCTTTGGAGCCAAGCGACCTGATTTTCTCAAGTGCTAAGTACTTGAGTACTCCAGCTGTCACACATATAAAAATCGTCCATTAAAATCATGCCTGGGATCCAGTAGTCAGACATCTGCAGTGTACTGATTTAAGAGCAAAACCAGGGAGAGACTCAAAATCAGAAATACAATTTATTAGGAAATAGAAAGAAAAGAAAGAAAGCCGCTAACAAAGTCAGAATACAACCTAATATCCTGTTGGTCAGGGTGTTGGTAGCAGTCCAGTGGTCATAGATGGGCCTGGGTTTCCCCTGAGAGTCCAGTGAAGAAAGGCAGCTTAGTGTCCCAAATCTCAGGTTTTTATCCAGGCAGAGGGGCTTGACTCCTCCCTCTGGATGGAGCATTTCCCAATGGGATGATGCAGGTTTATCAGTGAACTCAATAGCCCATTAGCAGAAAACCCCTCCCTAGAGGGAGGATGAGTCGTGGGAAAGATAAGGAAATTGTCTTGCTGGTTTCTTATCAGCTGGCTTATCAACACAAGATTACATCTCTTCCCCTCATTCCAGTTCCAACAGATGGTGATAGAATAACACACCTTTGATTACATTTTGCACTGTAACCCATGACACGCAGCTAAGGGTGGAGAGAAGAAATGCAGATATAGGGCACATGCAGAACTGTACCATACCTACCCTATAGTGTGGTAAATGTGCACTGTGCTAAGCAACATTATTGTCTCTTAGGCAGGAACAGGAAATAACAGTAGGCTTCTTCATAGAGTCTTTTATAATGTAAAGCATCAATATAAAAATATTATGAACTGGTTATGAAATTGTTAGTGTTCAGGAACACACATAATCATAGATTAATTATATGCAGGTGCTTTATTGAAGCACTTGGGAGCTAGGGGTATCAGCAACTCAAATCTAGCTCCGTCGTCTTTGTCTAAAGTACACATATTTATACAATTTCAGCTGTAGCAGTAATCACTATAACAACCTTATCAGTATTGCTTCATTAATAAATCTTCATTAACTTTATCAATATTGCTTCATGAGAGTTAGCTCATCCTTGTATGAACATGTACGAATCTTATCTCTGGGTGGATATCTTGGAGACCCCAAGTACCAGTACCCTTTACCGTAAGCACTTCAACTTGCCAGACCATCCCTAATACCAAACATTCCTGTGGCTCACTTCTACATGATTTTAAGAAACATTTTCAGAAACATTTAACCCCACAGTAACAAAATTAGCAGACCTGTTACATCCAAAAAACAAATTAGGTAAATGGAAGGGGGAAGCACAGGAAAACAACATGAGAGCAAAGGGAACTAAGAAAGGATCTTTGTCTGGGGAATATTCTGAAGTAAAACAGGAAATTGGGAATTTTGTCTTTGTTTGGAAAAGAGGGTATATGGATACTTGTGTAAAGTCTTAATTTTGCATCCTGAAGTGTTATTTATTACAAATGTTGCTGGTTTGGGGTTTTCCTTGAGGTCTCAGCTCTTGAATACAGAGGTATCTCTCAGCATCCATAAGGAAGTAATTTGCTGTGCTCCCATCAATGGAAGAGTAAGTGGAAATTTGAACCAAAGAGGAGACAACTTTCTCTGTCCCTAAACCCAAGACTGCTGTTTGTGTGTATTTATTTTTAATCCTGACTCTTGATTTTCAGGTGGCTGGGGTTAGTGATACTCGAGCTTTTATCCCAAGATCACAGACTGAACCTTGTACACTTCCCAGTGGAGTTTACTTCACTGAGCACACTCAAGGCTGAGATGGCAGTGCTGCGTCATTGCTACACTTTGATCTAAGGATAACACTTCACTGTAATTACATTTTTTGGTCTTTTTACAGTGAAGGTAGGCTTTTTTGAAAATTCAGGTTAAAGGCCAGCAAATAACCAGAGATAATAGAAGCACTCAACAGCTTTGAATGTCCTATAGTTTCAAAATAACCTAAAACCATAAAACAGAAGTAAAAGGGGAGAATTTTCCCCTTTTGCATAAAAACATAAATTTTTGGGAATCTATAAATTTTGTTTCTCTGTATGTTTTACAGGTAAGCCTGCTGGAAAATGTGAATCCATGTTTGAGTTTTTGGCAAAAAAGTCATTAATAAGTCGCATGCTCAGTCTTTGAGTTACTTTTTATGTTTCAAAGGTGCTGTAATAGAAACATTTTTTCCAGCATGTTCCCTGGGCTTTTCAGGTCTTTTGATGGGTAAAAAAGATGACTTGGTTTTTGAGTGGAGACAATAGAAATGTATGTGTGTGCAAATAGCAGTAGAGAGAGTCCTTACAGTTGGTGCATGCTGTGTGTCCTACCTGCTCATTTTTCTAATTAATATATATACACCAAACCCAAAAGGCCCTCTGTGAACAGTGTCAAAGCAAAACCTTACTGTAGTGTACTCTGAATAAGTGCCTTTCCTTTCACAATTGTACTCATTCTTTCCAGTAAATTAAGCTGATAGTTCCACCTATGTATTCTCCTGTTGTAGGAGTCCTTTCTCTGTTTGGTGGAGATCTTCCTAAATAAGGAGGGTATACAAATCCCCTCTCCCTGCAAGTGAAAGAAGAGAGCTGTTTTGTACAACATAATGGTATTTGGCAGATGAAACAGTTGTGTCCACAGAAAGTGAAAAGTATGTTTTTTTCTGCATAAAGGGCTTAAAGTGGCTTAATTTAACATTGACCTGATTTAAAGAGATGGCTTATGTGCCTGCTTGAGGGAGAAGTTCAAGTGTGTTGGTAGAAGTCTCTTTCAGTGTGCTGGACATGCAATGAAGCCTGGAAAATCAAGCAGCTCTTTGCCCCACAATGAGCCAACTGGTTGGAAATCCAGGCTGTGTCCCTGAGTCACCTGCACATTCAAAACCAGGGCATATTTGCTCCTTTAATTAGGGTTCCCCCTGGTCCTTGGAATATGGGTTTGTGACAGAGAGCTTGTTGACAGAAGATCAAGAAAGGTTCTTTGCTTTCCCAACCCCTGTGAGGGGTGGGGAGGACAGCTGGGGGCTGCTCCTTGCATGAGAGGGTTTCCATGTGGCTCAGGTGGGGGTTTGGCCATGGCAGAGGGATGAAGGGAAGCTGCTCCTGTTCATTGCAGACAAGGTTTGTATCAAACCAGTGCTGTACATTTTGCTGAACTACATCATTGTTTAAACTTGAGGGAGGATTCTGGGAGAGATGAAGCCTTAAGAACTTTTAACTTTGGATTCATCTCATCAGGTACATGGAGACGACTATTAAATATATCTGCCTTGGGGGTTGTCTGTAGTGTGAGTGGTACAGCTGTGTGATCCAAGTAGACATTCTATGCAGGTGTGTTCTCCACGAGCTCCAGGAGTGAGAGGAAAATCTCCTGTGTGACTAATGTAGTGCAGCTAACTGGGCTTCTGTTAAATGACTTACTCGGTTCAGTTCTGATGATTCAGTTATCTTTTGACCTTACTGGTCCACACTTTTTCCTTACAATGTAACAGTCCTCATAGCCTTGCTGATAAGCCCATGGCACTTAAGAGCAGAATGAAGGAATTTACCTGATGCTCCCAGTCTCCACAGGGGATATTCTTTATCCGTGACTTCTGGTGGTACAATCAGGAAGCTGCTTGTATTGAAGTATTATTAGTAGCACTGAGAGCTGTCAGATCACTTTGGGTGGATTTTCTCTCTCTCTCTCTCACTCTGTGTAGGAGAGGCAAGACAAACCCTGCATTTCCAAGAAACAAAACGTATTGCACTTCCAATAAGACTTCTTTTTAAATGAACAATGATAAATTAGCAAACCACTGAGTGGAGTTGTTTGTGCTGTAACGAAGCATTGATCCCCAGCCACAAGGCTGACCAGCTTTTTTGCTCATTTCAGCAATATAATTGGGAATGGATTAAACTGTGACTTAGTTTAACCCTTTGTTTGTAGTAAAATTATGAGAAATCCAAATGAGGATAAAATGGAAGTTGGTATTTAAAGTCTCAAAAAAATGTGGCAAATTAACTAGAGTTTGCTAATTTTTCATATTTTCATTGCCTGCTTTTAAAACACACATGGAAATAGAGGAGATCTGAAGAATCTCATTAGAAAACCTCATCAGTTCTTTCCTTCTCTATTTTATCCAGAGAAAGAAAAGGAGAATTCAAGTTGAAAAATGTGCCATGAGTAACAATGGAAAGACCTTATTGCATATAAGGGGCTAGACTAGAAGAATTATTTGCCAAGAGGCATTTTCAAGGAAAACCACATGGTGGGATTAGAGGACACAGTAAAATTTTACCAGTGCTAACAGCTTTGGCAGCTCTGAAGCGAAGACGATGTGGAGGGCAGTCAGTTGTGAGGCTTGTAGGCTGCAGCATCTGCTATTTGAGGGAATGTCCTTTTGCACAGAATTGCTCTGTGTGGTGATAAGAGGTGTAGTAGGGGGGCAGGACAGGGCTTTTCTCTGCCCAGAGACTTCAGAGCTTCTTGGAAGTGACACTGAAGGAACCAAGAGCATGGCAGATCATCTTCCTCTGTGCTGCATTAGCTGTTGAAAGAAATTGTACATGTTGCTTAATTAGTTAAATATCCAGGCTGTATAATAGCATGTTTGCTGGAGAGAAACTTTAATGGCACCACAAAGCCATTGAGCAAATTAGAAAGATATTACTTTGAAAGGTAACTGCTCTGAGCCACACAGGGACTTCTGGGAAATGCCTAGGATGTCTCAAGCAGAAAGATGTCTTTGTTATCAGGAAGATAGTCCATCCTCCAGGGCATCCACAGGAAAAGATCTGCCATTCCCAGGAGAACCTTATAATGAGGCTTCTGGTGAGGAGTTCTGCCCCCAGCCCTTCAGTGGGGAAATGAGTGAAGTTCTGAGATCTGGCAGCATTCCGGCCCACACCCTCAGGGAAACTCATTTTTGAGCTGCCTTGTGAACCTGAAGCCTACAAATCCAGTGAGAGGATTCCCACTGCTCTTGTTAGCTTTGGAGTGGGCCATAAATGCTTTGTTGCCATATTGAAGGGTTTTGGGGACAGCAAACTGAGGTGGAGATTATAAAATGTTAGTCATGCATCCCATGTCTCCCTTCTTCCCATCCTTCTATGTCTCACTGTAATTTGATTTTAATTTTTCTTTGTCCAGGTCCTTGTTTTCTGGCCACTTAATCTCCTGCAAACCCCTTCTGATCAGTGGGGTGAACGGAAGTTCTCAGACAGCCTCAGGGTTGTGGACTTTTCACTCATGGCACTAGAAGAACTGCTGGGCCCAAACAGCTCCTGTCACACCTGGTTGCCCCACCAGCACAGGGTCTGGGGCCTGACTTTGGGTGTTCATTTGGATCCAAATTTGCCTGAAAAAAGAAAGGCACTTGTATCAGACCTTTATTTCAAAACTCCCTGAGGATGAAGCTTTAGGCTGCTCCCAGAGCCAATGACGGTTTGGCTGAGGCAGTGGGTACTTTGAATCAGCCCGGGGTGGAATGTGAAGCTGCAGGAGATGCTGGCAGTAGGTGCTGGGGCAAACTAAAGCTCTTTCTTTCTGCTTGATCCTTTACTGCCTCTCTGGAGGCTTTTGTGCTGTAGCAGGGGCAGGAAAAGCAAGGCTGTCTCCGCTCTTCCAAGAAAGAGGGACCTGGCAAGAAGTGAGGTATGTGAACAGGGAGAGCAGTGAGGGGATGAGGGTTGCCTTGGGCTTGCTACATTACAGACAAAAGCTCGCTGGAAACCTGGCTTTTGGTTTCCATTTTCAGCTCTTCCTATTGGATGCTTCACTTGGCAAAGCTTTGGATTTTGTATCTTGCCCTCTGTGAGTGCTGGAGGGAGGTTTCCTCCACAAGGCTATTTTGCTTAGAAGCATCTGGGATGTGACCCAAGTGTGGGGCCAGCCCTGACATGCCCCTCATACTGGGGGCTGAGTGTGTGCCCAGGTTATGACATGAATCCCAGGATGTCTCCAGACGAGTTTTGTTTAGCTGCTGTGTTTTGTGCACTCTGCCAGGTGAATTCCTATTGCTGGCTGCCCTTTAGCAGGTGAGGTTTTGCCCTCCTGAAGCCTCCTCACAGATGGAGAGGCCATCGCAGGACCTCCATCTGCTAGGGAATTCACATTCATTGCTGAAGTGCTCAGGGTTTTAGAAATTATTCTGATTCTGCAGCTAATAAATTCCCCTAACACCAACACCTTTCCCCCTCATTTCCTGGCTGCTGAATTTTCTTTTGATGAAAACAAGCAGCACGTGTGCTCAATGTTTGTGAAAGGGAATTTCCTAACTCAAGGTGAACTCCTAAGGTATGTGTGGACTCCTTTTGGAAAGTATGTTTGTAATAACATTTTCCTGTGTAGAACAGGACTTTTAAATCTGAAACTTAAATCTGCTTTTTGGCTTCCATAATGGCTCCCTCGATTGTTTGAAAATGTTGAGTTGGTTACAAAGTCTGATACATTTTGTGTGCACAGCAGTCCAGTGCATAACTTACTGGTTATTTAACTGGAATTCAGGGCATCAGGGGAAGACTGTTAATGCACTTGCAATATTTTTATTGTGCGTGGTGATCTCACTGATCAGTTCTGTATGTCTGAGGACAGCGATGTTTGTAGTTTGTTAGTGTCATGATATTCACAAGATACAGGAAAACTGGAGGCACTCTCTAGACAGGAGTCACTGCTCAGACTTTCAGCATAAAATACAGTAGACAGCTATAGCAATGGCTTACCAGGCACCTTTCATGAGGCATGTCGGGCAGCTTTACTTTGAAAAAGCAGAATGAAAATTACCTTTTATTACCCCCAAAAGGTTTTGATAGAAAATGATGCATAATTGAAATAAAATACTTGCCTATTCTTTGATGGAGAAGTGGAAAGCAATCAAAACTCTAGTTTTATTTGGAAACAAAGCATTTCTTCTGTGTTTTACTTTTTTCCCCCCCTACTTTGGGTTTTCTTGAATGTTCCTTTCTACCACCCTCAGTATTTTTGAACTTCTAATACAATTGCATGTATAAAGCTTATGATCATATTAGGTGTATTTTCTTTTGTGTTTTCCTTTCCCAGGTCTTTGAGGAAAATACCCCCAAACCAAAGAAACCCGTTCTGTGTAAAATTTCCAAAGTGAAACTGAGAAGAAGAAAGCAGCTGTGTCATTTTTTCACTCTGCAACTTCGCCAAAAATAGAGAGGGTTGGAAAGGTAGAAAATAATAAGGGGGAGACAATAAAAAGCAAGAAAATCAATCTCCTTACTCCTATTTTTTTGTATCACGGAACAGAAAAGAGAAGGAGCTTGGAAAATTTTCATTATAGCAATGTTAACTTCTACTTCCCTCCCTCCTCCTGTCTCCCCATGTGCTTTTCATGTGTTTTATATTTTGAATGCTTTCAGGGAGGAAGGCTAGAAGACAAGAGAAGGGTGTTCAGAAAGAGAAGAGTTTCAGAAAGCTCTAATGAGAAGCATCTTGGCTGTTTTTGTCTCCTGTGAAAGAAATTTGCAGTGTGTTCCTCCCTTAGCAGCACTAAGGGGAAGCAGAACATCCATGCTGATGATGCTACCAGGGAAGAGGCTGCTGGGATTTCATCTGAGTGGTGGACTCGAGTAACAAACAGTGGTTAACTAGAGCTAAAGAGAGCATTGTGGGCATGGTTGAGCTGAAGGAGAAATAATGTGAATCTAATTTGACTGGGTTGCTGTCTTGGGTTGCAATGCAAGATATAATTAAAAGTATGTATTCTATTACTATCTGTTGAAACCAGGTGGGGCAGTTTTCTTTATCTCTTTCATGATTCATCCCTCATAACTGGGAGATATCTTCTGTTAACGGACCAGCTGTTAAAACCAGGTGTGGCAGTGTTCTTTATCTCTTCTACCCCTTCAGAGAGATATCTTCTGTTAATGGGCCATTGAGTCTCACTTCCTGACTGATAAAATTACATCATCCCATTGTGAGATACTCCACCCAGGGGGAGGAGCCAAGCATTTCTATCTGTAGACCTTTGAATATCTCTGAACACACAAACAGCCTTTCTTCACTGTTGCAGCAGTTATTCACCTCTTCTGTTGCGGCAGGTATTTATTTTTCTTGATCAATTAAAAGTTTCTGTATCTCCCTCCCTTCCTTGCCTGTCGTGCTTTTCCCCTCAGGGTGGGAAGGGCAGGGCCTGATTCCAATTCTTTGTTCTCACAAATTCTATGTCCGGATCCACCCCTGTCTCTCTGTCCCCTTTGGGAAATCCCCTAATCCCCAATATTTCATTAGAAGATCCCTATGTCTGTTACCCCATGTCCCAACCTGCCTGTACCCCATTCGTGGAAAGTTTATAAGCCCACCTGCTGGAACCCTAAACATACATCCTGACTGGTCCTCAATTGCCTTCCTCCCCTGGGTGTTAACCCTTTATAACATGACGTTTGGAGTGGTTTGGGGCTTTTTCTTGGACTTTGCCCCACCTCGGAATAAACCCATGGACTGCAAACAGAAAAAGCCTCCTTCTGCTTCTTCTCTTGATCTCGGACTTCACTCGGACTAGTGCATATAGTAGGGCTAAGAGCTCTAAAGTCGGGTCAAGGCTCAAATTTTTCTGATCCAGCCCCCTCCTGACGTGGTGCTGGAGAGAGACACTGAGCTAGCCTGCTTTTTACACCGGCATGATACCAGATTCCCAGAGAAGAGAGACCAGACCCATCTACACCACCAGAACTTCAGAGGAGAACTGTGCCCTTCTACAGGATCATTGCTTCAACAGAACCACATCTGTCACTCCAGGAGGACTGCAGCCACCATTTAATTGGACTGTTACCAACACCCTGACCAACAGGGTGTCAGGTTGTATTCTGACTCAGTCAATGAGTCATAGCTTGTTTTTTGTTTCTTTTTGTACTACTGCATTTTTATTTTAATTTCCTTAATAAAGAACTGTTATTCCTATTCCCACATATTTGCCTGAGAGCATCTTGATTTCAAGAATATAATAATTTGGAAAGGTGGGGAGGTGGTTTACAATTTTAAGGAAGGGTTTCTGCCTTCCTTAAGCAGACATCTGTCTTTTCAAACCAAGACAGTTGCTAATTAGAAGGCTTATTTTTCAGACTCTGTATCCTTACAGAGTGGAGGGGTGTAAAAGTTGGATAAAGAGTCTCTAGGAACAAAAGTCCTTGCTGCTTAGGGCTGTTTGTTCACTGTTGCAAGATGTGGGAAGGGTTCAAGATGCAACTGGATTGCTTGGTGCTAAAGAGATACTCAACTAAATGTTCAAACTTTGCAAGAGATCGGTGGAAATTAATTTCTGTTTCTTAATGCTGGGCTGAAGCAACCACCATGGGAAGTCACAACACTTGTCTTGCACGGTCTTACTATATTTTGTGATATGATATATACCACATACACCCCAGACTGTTAAGTATTTCCTTATAATGCATATGTTAGTGAGATTTGTCATCTCTTTTGGGAATATCCTAGTCCTTTACAAATTGTAGCAGGAAAGGCACTAGCAGAAATGGGAGCTCCCTGCTGAGCTTCATGGCCAGTGTTTAAAATTTGATATACTTATGATGACACGCGGAGATAAGACTCTAAAACTCAAAGACAGAGTGAGTTTTAAAGTAGATATGTTTATTTGGCCGGACGCATGTGGGACATTTCCACAAATACATGCGTGTCCCTTGCTTACACACGTGTTCTTTTATCTCTTGGAATGTTACATATGCATGAAGTTTTACCATGGGTCATTTCCTGGCTCTTCTCCCTCTCTGCTCTGTATGCTAATCAGCTTATCAGTCCTCTGCGCCTGCGCAGCTGTCTCTGGTGGTCATCCTAGGCCTTGGGGGTCGTAAAGGGATGAAGTAAGAATGGTCTTCTTTGGGCTGACTTTTCGACCCTGCTGCTTTGCACATGCACCTTGATTTCTTGGTCACGGTTCAAGCCAGGGGTCAGGATCCATTTGTTCTCAAAACAGAAGGAGCTCTATTTTTTACACCCTGTATCTTGTTTTTCATATACATTCTTTTTCCTTATCAGGCCTCTTCTTGCTGTCTGGCATGTAGTTTCTTCCTTTCCCACAGGCCAGGACACAGTATATTCTCATGTAACCTAAGGATGTAGTTCTAAGCAATATTCATTATTTTATATGCTTATTACTATTCAATACCTTCTAATTTCTATGATTAATATCTTCTAATTCTAACCTCATGTTTCAATGATGTGGCAAGTTAATTGACTAAAATGGGAGAACAAGAATGATTGATCTAGGTTCTGTAAATTGCTTGTCAACAAGATTTGCCTGTCACATACTAAGCTATGACTGGAGCAGGTGAGCAAGCTGAACATGTCTTGGGGAACCCTTATTGTTTAAGAAACAGGTTCTCTGTGGGATACGGGGTTATAATTGTTAAGGTTGTTAAGGCTTATGTTCACCAGAATGCCCTGTGGGAAAGGCACATTTGCAGGCTGGACAGTTGGAAGTCAATAGGGGAATGAGCGGCAGTTATAACTCTAGGACAGCAGCACTGCAGCTGAGCCAGCCAACAGGTGCCTGTCTTCTTAAGAAGGATTAATTTCTTCCAAGGTTAAGTTTTGGTTTTGTCTGGTTGAGATTAAAGGTATAAAAGAGAGGTGATTTCTATAGTAAAGCCATCTCCTTCAGATGCATAAGGGGGTCTGTGTCTCTTTGTTCCCCATTGCTACAAATGGCTTGCCCGAATTGAGACTTATAAGGTGGTGCAGGGTGTGCACCATTCTGGTATCAACTCCCATTGAGTCAAGGAATCGGCTGGCCCGGAAGAGTCCAGGAAAAGGATCCAGGGAAGGATCTGAGAAGAGTTCGGGAAGGAACTTAGAATTCCAAAAGCCCACATGCCCCACGTATCAAGTGAGTAGACCAGTGGGAGTAATATGGGAGATGGGATATCCCTGGAACAAAGGAGGAGCTTGGACCAGGTATGGCATCTCCTACATCAGCAATCTATTGATATGGCTGATGCAAAACGAAGCACCTTGCTGGACTGGGTGTCTAATCACCTTAAAGATTTTCCCTTTAACGGAACTCTTTGATTAGAGGCGTGGCAAATAGCATGGGAAAATCTTCTTGATATCACCAAGGGTGATGATGCTGAAGACTGCAGGCATATCGCCACTTGGGGGACAATCATGGCAGCCATTAAGGAAAGCTGTGCAGATGTCAGCCATTATGCACCATCAGAACCTAATTCCCCTGAGCCCTCAGTGCCCCAGTGCCCTCAGATGCATCAGGCTACCCTGAGATTAACCCGTATCCTGCAGAATGGCCTTACCCCAATGGAAATCTCTACATAGCTGGCCTCCCAACTAGTAGGAGTAGGAGTAGTGGGCAGTGGACTTGCTTTTTGCCCCAAATGGCGGCATTGTAATCCAGCATTGGCCAGAATGCAGAGAAGCCACGATGAAAGAGGGTAACCTGGTGGTCATTGCTGCCTGCCCAGTTGTATATGTGCCGAGCCAGTGCCTGGCATGTGGAGAACTGGACTATAATTGCAGCCCGGAGACCCTGCACACCCTTGGGTGTGGCAGCCCCAGCAGCCCTGGCCCCACTTCACACCTGCCAGCAGAGGCTATGCCCATGCCCACCATGGCTGAAGATGGTGGTGTGGGGCAGCAGGTGGTGAGTGAAGGATGACAGAGGCCATGGCCTGACAATGTAGAGCCCACAGCTCCTGGTGCTGGTCCTGCTGCAGCCCCTCTGGAGTAACAGCTACGAGGGCAGGCGGAAAGGTGGACATCTCCCCTGGTGCAGGTGTAGGAGTGGCCATGCTGTGGCTATTGCTGGGCGACCTAGGTGGAGTGATGGGAAAGGTGGGCAACCTGAGCACTAAGGAGGTGTGGGAGATCCACCAGCTCGAAAAATCCAAGGAAAAATCCTAGCCCCTCAGGAACGCCTTGGAGCAAGTGGCCTCCTGCAACCGCTTGGGCAAGATACTGGCTGCCTACAGCCAGTAGCAGAAGAAGCTGATCAAGCAGGCCTTCTGTGTCACTGGAACACTGCTGTTTGCGGGGCTGTGCTGCGTCATCATGCAGCCATGCAGCCCTTGCACCTGGCCTCAGCATTGCTACAGCTTCTGGCTGCTGGGATGTTGTGCCTCTGCCTTGCCTCCTCCTCGGGGGACCCAACTGCCAATGGCCTCACATCAACTTCTGCTGGAATTTGCTATGATATCCCTCCTGGAGGCCATAAAATCCCACGAGCAAACCAGCATGGAGGCTGCAGAGCCTTTCCCCCGGCTTTCTGCATGCTGCTCCAATGTCAGGCTTGTTGGCGAGGACAATGAGGAATCTAAGGTCCTGCAACCCCCACAGTACTTCTGGGAAGATGGGAAAGAGCTCAATGACTCCAGCCTGGACTTGGAACCAGCAACAGATTATACCTTTCCTGCTTCATCTCCTGCTGCTTACTTCTGGGTTTCGGACACGTAGGCAGGTGATAGTTTAACTGTGGTTCCATCGATCATTTTTAAAAGGGAATGCCCTTGATAAAGAGACGGAGAAGGGTAACCTCCCCTTGTATGCAAAGCATTACTACAAGGCGGGACCTCACCTCCAGAAATAAAACTGGAAGTGAAATTCTACCTAGCAAGTTTCAACCTTTTGCTGTGCTATTTCAGTAGTTTGTTAATGACCTGCAGAGTTTTGTTTTCTCTCAAAGCTTCATTGGTATTTCAGTTTATGACTAGAAAAGCTATAATTGGCTTTTAAACCATCTGTTTTGTTTAATTCTTCATATGCTGACAATGTTGTATTCTGTTTAGAATCTTCCTGTTTAAATAACCATCTTTTGTTTATTAACAGTTGACAACATGATTTTTATGTGTTATATATTCACTCCCACTCAAGTTTACCTGGCCCTATTGCAGAAGGTAACAAGTACTGTGATGACAGGTGTAGTACCAAATACTTTTACATGAGCCAAGTTATCCTGTTGTCTTGTTCCTCCTGTCATGGAGTTTCTCCTACTCCTTCAGCAAAAGGCACTAACTCTCGAGGTTTAACTGCTAACTTCGTTTGGCAAACTGATGTTACCTGTATCCCAGACTTTGGTTGTTTAAAATAAGTTCATGTATCTACTGACACCTATTTTTGTTTTCTAATGGCAATTGCTCACACCAGAGAGAAGGTCTGTGATGCTATCCAGCACTGGCTTACCTGTTTTGCCACTCTCGGCCTTCCAGACACCATCAAAACAGACAATAGACTTGCTTATGCCTCAGAGCGAGTTCATAACTTCTTGCAGAAATGGGATGTGTCTCACAATACAGGCATTCTCCACTCTTCCACAAGGCAAGTTATTGTTGAATTAAGACCATAATTATTCTGTACATTGTGCCGTGTTTGTCATCCTGCCTGCAAGGGGCCCAGCAGAGGGGATAACAGGCACTGCCTTTGTATTTTAAAAGCAAAAGAGGGAGGGTTGGGGTGCTCTCATGGCAAACTAGCTAAATCCCTGTATGTCCTCAGTTTTTAAAATCGGGACAAGATGGGACAGAATGCATGGGAGAGACAGTTATTCCTTCAACACAAAGGCTAATCTAAGACCTACAGTAATGATAAAGGACTTACTAACTGGACAATGGAAAGGACCCCTGGACTTGTTAACATGGGAAAGAAGTTATGCCTGTGTTTCCTCAGGCCACAATATGGAAAGGGTTCCATCACGGTGTGTGTGACTTTTTGT
The DNA here is from genome assembly GCA_013399455.1 of Anthoscopus minutus. Taxonomy (NCBI): domain Eukaryota; kingdom Metazoa; phylum Chordata; class Aves; order Passeriformes; family Paridae; genus Anthoscopus; species Anthoscopus minutus. Next base: position 25,191 of record VWYI01015209.1, read on the forward strand.
CACACCACCCTGATGTAGTTGCTATGTTATAGGCATATGTTACAGTATTTGAAAAGTTGTTATGGTTATTATTGTTGTCACTGTTATGAATGTTTTAGGAGCTGCTTAGTAAAAAAAAAGCAGACAGATGTGGGATACGGAGTTATAATTGTTAAAATTGTTAAGGCTTATGTTCACCAGAATGCCATGTGGGAAGACACAGTTGCAGGCTGGATGGCTGGAAGCTGGTTGATGGGTGAGAAATAGTTATGACTCATGGACAGCGGCACGGCAGCTGAGCCAGCCAATGGATGCCCTTCTGTTAAGTTTTGGTTATCTCTCGTTGAGATTAAAGGTATAAAAGAGGGGTGATTTCTGCAATAAAGCAATCGTCTTCAGATGCATAAGGGAGTCAGTGTCCATTCCCCATTGCTCCAGTTCTCTATTCTCTTTTTTGTTTTTTTCCTGTTTCTGTAGTGTGATTTTCATCTTTTTTTTTTAAATTTTTTAAAATTTTTTTAAAGTGTGATGGGGCTAAACCTTGTGACAAATTCTTAAGGTTTTGTAATCTGAAGAGGATTGCATCCAACAAAACCCATTTTTTAAAAGCGGATTTAGTTTCATATCTTGACTGTATTTGTCCAGTTCTGTGTAATTTGATAGTAACAGTTGCCATCGTGTGTGATTTTGATCCATAAGAGCTTATTTCTTGTTTGAACCTACTGATTTCAGGAAAAAGAACTCATGTTGCCAGCTTCTAATACTGAAATCTGGGGAAACAAAGTCCAAATAAATTGATTAAGCAGATTCCTTTGGCCTAGCAACAGTTTGATTAATCCTGTTAATTGGATGAAAATGGCGTCTGAAATTAATTCTGCAGGGAAATGCTCATCTTTGCAGATGCAACACTTACTCTCTGATTGTCTTACAATTTGGTTTCAGCAAACATTCCAGTTTTATGGTTTCAGCAGGCTGGGTGATTTTGGTGTGGAATATAATTTGCCAGGAAACATGAGCAAGGGGAAGGTGAAAGGTTCGTGAGCACAGCCCAGGCAAGGTATGGGTGTGGACATCTGTGAGCCATGTTTGTTCCAGTGTAGATACTAAAATTAGACTGCTGGATTCAGCATTACTCTCGTTATACCAGTTCTGCATTTTCTTTGGTTGGGGTGATATACTGTATGGTGCATTTGTAAGCAAGATATGCCAAAATTAGAACCATCTATCTGCCTACCTTTTCCTTCCCTCAGATGTACTACTTTCAGGGCCTTGATCAAAACCAATTCTGATTTTTGTCCTTTTCTGGTAAGAAGAATAGAAGAACAGGCTGAATATTTGTTATTTTCAGTCCTTTATCTCTGGGGTTTTTTTGGGTTTGTTTTGGTTTTTTTCTGGGATGACTTTGTTTTGCAGATTGGAATTCAAAAGGCAGAGTTGACTTTTCTATCAGGAAGCTGGCAGAGGAGTCCCAGGGCAAGTTGATCTTGTTGTAATGACCATGGCTGCAGAAAGCTGTTCTGTTGTGACGAAGCTGAGTTGTGTGCATGGCCAGGCCATGCAGGCTCAGGAGGTGTGGGTGATGAACAAAAGAGTGGACTTACTTTGTTTTGAACAAAACCCCAAAAGCAGGAGCAGATAAAGCAGGGGCAGTTTTGTCACAGAGAGGTGAGGTATTGAGTTGTCATCCTCTTTGGTTGAACTGCACGACTGCACCATGGAAATCAGCTTTGTCTAAATGTGCGCCTCACTAACTTACTGTATATTCAGACTGACAGGGTTTTCCCAGTTTATTAGGCTCATTTGAAGAGGAAGTTGGATGCATTTTGCTAACACAGCATTTTGGACACATCTGTGATCTTCAACCACACTCTTAAACCTGAAAGTAAATTCTCATTTAATGTAGGACTTACTTTTCCTTTCCCAAGTAAGTATAGTATGGTACCCAGCTATCTTGGACGCGGAGGCTGCCTAGTCATTTCCCACAGATGTAAGGGTTGCACAGGGTGCCCTTCTCAAGCCCCAACAGCAACTGCTCACTTCTCCTGATCTCCTGTGACATAAGCAGCTTACTGAGTGGACCTGGGAGCCACTCACTCAGTTCCCCTGCAGACCTGTGAGCCACCAACCCAGCCAGTGCATCAAGAGAGAAGGTGCTATAAACTGGGGATATTATCTAAGAGCCATGTGTTCAGATGAGTCCCACTAGAAGGCAGCTCTGTCCCAGCAGCTCCCAACAAGGGGCAGAAGTGGTCATCTCCTCAGGGAAGGCTTTTTATGGCATGTAGAAGAACAGGATAATGGGTTAAATTTGTACTCTTGAACACTGCTGCTGGACAGATGGTGAAATGTTCTGGTTTGCTTCTTGCATGTAGGGGACAGTGAGATAAATAGCTGCTGCTCTGGAAGAGTGTGATGGACAGCAATGAAGTGGAGGACAAGGCTCCTTTACTTTTACTTACCTAAAGTCTGCACGACAGCAGCAATAATTTGACCCTAAATTCTGCAGTAAAATTCCCAAAGACTTGGTGTGTGTTTTTTTTGGGCTGCCTACTTTGTCTGTAGAAGAGATTATATGAATAGATCTGTCCAGACATTTCTAGAGTTTCTCTTTCCCTGGATATGCCATGCAAAGTGTCCAGATTGGCTGTTCACAGCTAACTAAATCCTTTTCTTAAATGAGAGGTAACAATGGATATGCAGACAGCAAGAAGTCGAGATTGAGATAATGATTATTAGAGAAAGGCTAAACTAATTGGGGAATAGGCCATATAAACTTGCAGCTCTTATAAATAGCACTGCACTAAAAGGATGGGTTTTATTTAGAAATGTAGTTCCCAGGGAGAACTTAGATTTCCTGACCCATAAGTTCCTAAGTTCTCAGCTGTTAAAAAAGAGACAGGTTGACACAGGTTAATACTTACTAGGGAGATTCCAGAGACAACATCCCCCTCCTTATTCATTGAAGTTGTGGTATTAGTCTGATGAAATGATGCTCTTCCCTGTCAGCCAGGCTTGCTGGCCTGTGGAGCAGAGAAAAACAGATGGGATGCAACTACTTGTCCCAGGGTATCAGTGTTACATCTTCTGTGGTGAAATCCCCCATTGGATCATGGAAAAATGAAGCACTCCTGCTGTGTGTTCTGGCCACAGTGGCTGCTTTCATTCTGGATGGGACTGTACCTCAGCAGAGACTTATGTTACGCTGTACTTTGTTTTACACATTGACTTGGGGTGGACATTGACACAAGGTCATTAGTGATTGCCTAAGGCAGAGATTTGCAAAGAGATGAAGGGAGTTAATTGTCCAAATCCCATTAAAGTGCAATTATAAAATCTCATTTAAATGCCATATAATTAAATAACTTCATTTTATTTTAGTTATTTATATTTTGTGCAATGCACAGTGATTTTTGTGCATCCATTTCTATTAGAAACACTCAGCAAGATGAATGTCCCCTCCTGGTGCTGAAAATCAGCTGTTTACTTTTTCTAATTTAACAGTATAAAAAGGAATTTTTTGAATATTTAAGAAAGGTAGTGTCTCAAGACTTCATTTATCTCTACTTTAAAATCTTTGACATGACTAAAAAGACACATTATTGCTTTTGTCTTAAAATAAACAAATCAGATTTTGAGGCAGCCAGGAATCCTGAAATAAAATGAGAAAAGGACCTTATAGATGAAATTGTGGCATAGAAGTGGAAGACTATCTAGTGGAGTTGTCATATTGGCTTCCTGTGTCTTTTCACTAATAACTGAAATAAATGTAATTTAGCTGTACGTAGATAACACAAGGAGAAGAGTGTCTGAACATTGTCTAGTAGCTGTGGGGAAAGCAGTGAAGGAAGTCAGAGAATTTTGCCCATTAATAAATAAAATGGTTTGTGGGGATTGGGTTTTTAAATTTCTTCTCTGTGGAAATCTGAAGCCAGAAGCAGAAGGGTTTTGGCAGGGAAAGAGGTTACTGTGTGTGTGTGAAAGCCGTTGCGACCTTGTTGAGGGTTAGGTGTCCTTCTTTTGTTCCTTCTCAGCTAGTGGAATTTTTCCCCATTTAGCGAGAGAAAACATGATGGCTGGTATTTCTTGGGTGCTTAAAAAAGACAGAATCGGCTGGGCCCAGGGGGCAGATGGAAAGATGGAAGGGAGCTGGGTTTCTTTTGTCCTTCTGCGGGAGAGTGGGACAGACACTCGGAGCTGTTTCTGCTGGGAGAAGAGGCTTTTGCCATCATCCAGATGGAGCGGCTTCTTCTTCTTCTTCTTCTTCTTCTTCTTCTTCTTCTTCTTCTTCTTCTTCTTCTTCTTCTTCTTCTTCTTCTTCTTNCCTGCTCATCCCTGCCATTCCAGCAAGGTGCTCCTCAGAGCCCTGCAGGAGCTCCAGGACTGACTGCCTGCAGAGGGTTTGTGAGGCACTGCCTCTTCTCCACTTTTTTTCCTGTCTCAGCCGAGATGGGGTCCCTGTTCTATTCTGTTGTTAATACTGTAGTTATTGTTGTTGGTTTACCTTATTATACATATTAGTAAAGAACTGTTATTTCTATTCCCATATCTCCGTCTGAGAGCCCCTTGTTTTCAAAATATAACATTTTTTCTTTTGTCATTTCAAGGGAGGTTCCTGCCTTCCTTAGCAGATACCTGTTTTACAAAGACAGGCCTCATATGATAATTTGGGCTAAAGGTTATCCTGGGGCATTTTTTGGATGTTTGGTGAAAAAGTTTTCAAAATGGTCCCGAACAGAACTTCATAACACTGTGAAATATCAGCTTTGCAGAACATCTTCCCTTTGGGAGAGATACATTGTGGCAGCTGGGATTTTCTGTTTAAGTTTGGTTGGTAGTTTTTTCTTTTCTTTTCTTTCAGTATTGTTACCTCTGCTTTTAAAAGTTTAGGAAAAAATGTGCTGCTGGTAAGAAAGATGCAGGGAGGAAGTACTAAACCGATGAAGAGAGGGTGTTTGCCCCCTTTTCAAAATACAGTGGTTTGCGGCATGAAAATTTATTAGTTTAAGAAAATACATGGCCTTAAAAAGAGATAGCAAAGCTCAATTTCCTCACATACTTTGATTTCACTGATCTCTAAGTAAATGGCTTTAATTTTCTGTGCTATTAATGGTGTTTTATCTCAGTGAAGGTAGAGCTTTGGAGTTACCTGGGTCATTGATACTGGCTTAGACTAAATTATGATCTGTGCTTGAATTATCTTCAGATTTTTTTATCTTGATGTTTGTCTCAAATGCTTCTAGAGGATATGGAGAGGCTGATGCTGGTTTGGTTTGGTTTGGTTTGGCTTGGTTTGGTTTGGTTTGGTAGGATTTTTTTTAATGTGAGGTGCAAGTAAAGTTCTCCCATCCAGGTCCCCTCTATCTTCTCTCTCAGCTCCCTGTATTATTCTTCCCAGAGCGCAATGAAAGTTGTCAAATGAACACTCACCTGGGAGGTGACAGGGGCTGGGACTCCAGAAGTTTGTCAGTTGTATTAGAGGTAATCAGCTCAAGCCTTGAATAAGGCTGTTTGAGTGAAAACAGCTCTTAAAGTGAAATGGAAGAAAGAGATGGAGCTTTACATCCAACTTCTTTTGGAGGTTTACTTGCAGCCCTGTCCTCCTAGAAATCTCTGATACAAAAAACAGGGGTGGGGTACTGGGAGCCCACCTTTATCAGGTCAGGGCAGGTCAAAAGGGGACAACCAATGACAAACACAGAATTAACATGAACTTGAAAAGCATGATGGACAGGTAGCTCCTAAAGCCTGTCTTCCCTCCAGGGGAGGATGGGAGAACCACTAGCTGGGTCACTTTCCCCCATATCAAATCTCATTTTACCTCACTTTCCTTGGTGTAGTGCAGATGTCACCTCTCCAGACTGATGGGCTACATTCCCTCGTCTCTGAAGATCTCTCCACCTGCCTCCCTCCGCTCCTTTCAGACATCAGCTGCTCATCTTCCTTTCCCTGATTCCTACATGTGCACTGTCCTGAAGCTGCTTCCAGCCATCTTGCCTATCACTAGGCAGTAGCTCATCCGCTCTGGAAGGTAGTAGCAACTGGGAAGGAGTGAGGAGCTACTTAACTCTCATTATCTCACTTGAACTAACCATAAAGGCTGTTTAACCTGTTGGGGGGGTCTTTGACCACTGACTATTGGACTTTGACTCTCATGGGGGAAGCTGTTCTTCCAAGATCCCTAGCAGAACTTCATTTTCTTCCTTCTTATCCTGCCTGAAAACTCTGTCTTCCACAGCAACATTTATTAAAGAGTATTCTTTAGCTTTTTTTGACAGTGGGCAGCACTGTTCCTAGGTTTGACCCAAATCCTCCGGTTATTTCTTATGCATCCTTAGCTGTACCCACACGTTCCTTCATGCTCTCTGGGGAAGGCTGCTTGTCCTCATTCGGTCCTTAGTCCTGGCATTAGAAGGTGGGTCTTGCTGCAATAACACCAATACTGATGATAAGGTTTATTTTAGAGCTGGCTGACAAAGGCAGCATCCCAGCTCTTTTGGAATAGGCATTTGCTGCTGTTGGATCACACTTGCATGTTCTGCACTGTTAATTTCCTCTTGCTACATTCAATCTCTTTAATATTAATATTAAGAGACATTAAATGTCGACCCATATTTCAGATCACCTCTGTAAAATTACTGAGTAAATGTGACCCACAAGGTAGATCTTTAAATGGTAGAAATGGGAAGAAGTGGCCTGCATCCTTTTATAATTGTTTGACATTGGCACTGGAGGATAGCTCATGGGACATCTCACTAAGGCAAAAGTGACCTGAGAAATGGAGGCAGAAGGAACTTCTTACTGTGTGGAACATGCATCTCTAAGTGCTGTTGTCCCTCATAGGTCTTGCTGAATCATGAAACAAGGAAATATGGGACAAGGGAGAGGAGGTGGATCCCCATGAAGGCAAAGTAGGTTTTCTGTGGATTTCTGTAAATATTAGTGCCAACTGCTTCTCTGTGTATTTCAGTTCCTCCAGGAGAGGGGCAGCAATACTGGAAAGAGGACAGAGAGGCTTATGGAGGACCGTACTAACCTTTTGACACTCATTTTCCCTGTTTTGTATCTAAGGAGTTGGACACGTAACACATGCAGTAGAGTCAGGTGAGTCTGTGGTGTCGCTGTGCGTAGAAGAGGAGTCTTTATTTTTACCTGATTGAAGGCAGTCCCTCAAGCAAACAAAAAAGCCATCAACTTTTCATTTGTTGCTGTAGAATATGCATAACACAGCCACCAGTACCCATTGTACAGAAGGCTGCAGTTAATCTGCTGCTCAAAAGCAACACCATCCCAGTGTTGGCAGCATTCAGTCCATCAACTCCAAGTGTCTTAAAACAACTGCTGACATAAGGTGCTTTCCACCTCTTCAATTGCCCTTCGTAAAATGTTTTTGAACTTGTTCAGAAATTGATAAAATTAATATCCTCTGCTCTGTTACTGGAAGGTCCTTGGAGCTGGGCTGTTTTGACCAGGAGTGAGCTATGAGCATGTGCGTTGATGACCTGGAATGTTTTTGCATCCTATCTGAACTGGGCAGATACAGAAAGGGTAATCTGCATGTATGCTACAGACACTGGGCTGTATGTAAAACTAGGGTGGTTCAGAGCCAATACTCATAGAAGGAACCTGGGCACTGCACTGGAAAGCAGGAATATTCTAGAGTCTGCCCAGCCTACAGACCTTTTCCTTATAATAAGATTGAACCAACGTGAACAGTTACATTGGCCACAGTGGTGCTGACAATGCAAGGACATAAATGTCCACCATGTGAACACTTTCTTACTACTTCTTTGTTGCTCATCATCAAAACTTTATTATTAGTATTAGGCAGCAAATCTGCTTAGCAGCCAGTATTGTATGTAAGTGTTGTTTAATCTCCCCCACATGCAGAGCTGTCCTGCCCAGTGGCATAGGAAAGATCTTGTCCTGCTTGGAAGTGATTAGAGAGTTTTGCTGTTGTCAGCTTTTGAAGCGAAGTGTTGCCAGGTTAGTTGACCAATCAATAATGAAAGCTCATTAATCTGTTTTCTGCTTCTTGATTACAGTTGTTTGATAGCCTGACCGATTTATGATTGCCATTTGTGCGATGGCCTCCTGCTGCTTTATCCTTTTGTTTTAAGAATGAGGAGAGCAAAAACCTGAGAGCCTGTGTTTTCCTGAGCTTTGGGGATGAAGTTTAAATGATGGAATTCTTTTTATAATTTGCATCGATATTCAAGATCAAAATCTCTTGCAATGTTTTCTGTGACAATGCTGAAAGTATAAATATAGAAATCACAGACAATTCCCTGGAGACTGAAGGACTAATATGTGAATAATCTCACCTACTTCCTAACTATATCATAGGGAAAGAAAGGTATTATGCATATCTGCAGCTCTGCTTCTGCAGTGTCTAGTCTTGTGTGTGATGTGTGCGTGTGTAAATATTTGAAGAGTAGATATCGAGTCCTCAGTGTGGGAGTGAGACTACACAAATAAGGTGCTATAACTTTGTGCTAGTACTTGCTAAGGTTTTGAATATGCCCTGTAACCAGGAGCCAAAGCACACTGGTTGTGGGCTTATACCTTGTGCAGTTAATGCAAGGCATGAGTCTCACCAGAGTTCATCTATATTGAGGTGTTTCATGTGTGGATAGTCATGCAGTCCACTTAAAAGGCACAAGTTACCTAATCAACTGTATTTAAAATGGCACTCTAGTTCTGCTTTGTCTTCAGCAAGCCTCTCTGGATCGTAAAATCATTTTGAAAGTGGCAGAATCCAGACAAATTGCCAAATCATTAAATAAATATGGAATGGAAGGGCATTGTTCCAGACTACAGAGGCTGAGGCTTTGCAAATAAGGAAAGGAGCAACCAGACACTCTGGATTTAGGAAAGCCTCTGACTAAAGCACTTGGCCATGAGTTCTTTCCGTTCCCATTATGTCCAGAATCTCTCTGTCTCTCTATGTGTGTGTGTATGTATATATACATGGATGTATGAACACAATGTATGCCTATACATGTATATATAAATGTGTATTTATGTGTGTATTTATATAAATTGTACAACAGTCAGAGCACTGTTGAGTGGCAATTGTATTTCTCCCAGTTTGGGCAGGGTGAGGAAGGGAACAAGGATGCTTTTGTGAGGGCAGCAGAGGGGTTGGTTGTGCCCTTGTCTCTGCCCGGGTTGTGCCGTGAGCTCTGGATCTATCTGCCACAGAGGGATGCATCCCACTTGGCTGCATGTGGTAAATGAGGTTCACCTTTTTGGTATAATTTAAGAAGTTTAATAAAAAGACAATTAGGAGACAAAGATAAAGCAAAGTGTTTAAGATGGCAGGTGCCTTGGCACTCTGCCAAGAGCACACCTGCTATTTAGGAAACACCCTTAATAAACCATTTCTAAAAGGTTTCTTCTAATTATTTTACATCTTCCAGGAACTGTTTAGCATGACCACTCCTTGGATCTGCCTTCTTAGAGCATGCATGCTTCTTGGCTTGCGGTTTTCATCCCCTTCTTATCACCGTTTCATCTGGGCCTTGGCTCCTTCTTTCCACAGAGAGTGAGAGTTGATATTGGGCATGTCAGCAGCAGGGTCCCCATCATCTGTTCCCTGATGTTATCTCAGCCAAGCAGACAGTTCAAACAAAACTATCAGCTATTCCACTACTATGCCTAAGTTTAGTTAAAAACTCTATCAGAACTAATATAGAACTAATATATATATACACACACACACACACACACATATATATAACACTCATTCCAATATTTTGCAAAAAGCCAATATTATAGTATATATTTTTAACATGCAGGAGGCAGCTGTGTCCAGCCCTGGGAATAGGGCTGTTGTTGCCTGCTCTGTGCTGGCTGGGGCATTCCACTCTCTGGAGCATTCCCTCCAACATCTCTTGCTAGCAAAACCTCTCCTGTATGTGCTTAAGCTAATGAGAAAACAAACCCAATATAATGTCTTTCAGAGTCAGTCCTAATTTTCTGGTGCTGCTTGTCCATCTAGTACAGACAGGACTTTGCAAGTGGCCTCCTGCACAGCACTGAGAGTGTTGCTGTGTTTAGGATTTTTATAAGAACTGTTTGCATCAGTGTAACAGCATTTCAGAAAGTATCTTCTTTAGATCAATTCAAATGCTGCTGAAATAAATGGATCCACACGTCAGACAGTGATTCATGCTGAGTGGCAGATCACTCCAGTATTACTTAGTGCCACACTCCCACAGGAAAGCTGAAACAGAAATTTGGTCAAACAGGACAGGCAATAGTTTTTACTGTAAAAAGCAGTAGCTACCAAGGCCTAACTGTTGAGAAAGGATTTTTTTTTTAATTTTTTTTATATATTTTTTTTCTAGATGGTGTCTTGGTTTGGAAGACAGGCGTCTGCTAGGGAGAGCAGCAGCATCCCTTGGAATGAAATATGTAAACCCTCTCTCCCTCTGAATTATTATCATTTTGAAATCAAGGGGCTCTTGGCCAAATATATGGGGATAGGAATAACAGTTCTTTAGTAGTATGTATAACAAGGCAAACAAACAACAATAACTACAGCATTAACAACAGAACTGAAACAGGGACCCCATGGCAGCCTTCTTGGCCGAGATGGGAAGGATGGAGGAGAGGCTTTGCTTTTTGCCTCTGTGGGCAGTCAATCCCACTGCTCCTGCAGGGCTCTGAGGAGCATCCAGCTGGAATGGCAGGAATGAGCATGAATCCCGGGCTGGTGGACAAGGTGTTTCAGCAGCTCCACGGCGGTGGCTGGCAGTGTGGAATGTCCTGGCAGGACAGGGCGTGTGGGGTGCCCACAGATGAAGAAGAAGAAGCAGCAGCTCTGTCTGGGTGATGGCAAATTTCTTTCTTCAAGCAGCAACAGCTCCCAGAGTGTTCTACTCTGAAGCCCAAGAAAACCAGCCAGCCCCCAGCTGCCCCTGCCCTTGCTTTTACCTGCCCTCTTCCCCCCTGGGCCCAGCCAAACTCTTTGCATTCTTAAGCACTCACTAAGTATCAGCAGTCAGGTTTTCCTGCAACTAAACAGGGAAAAATACAGGTAAGAAGAAACAAAAGGAAGGACACCTAATCCCCAACAGATGGAAACCTAGTGAGGCACACCTGGCTGTCATATTTTGGATTCTAACTAACTTGAAATGCTTTTGTGATGGAGAAATTATTAGCTTTGCACAAGAAATGAAACTTCTTGGTTTATGGGAGGAGGAAATAGAGAATTTATCAAGTCTGTGAGATGTAATACAGAGATAGCCAAAGTACTTTAGATCTCAGTCTTAAGCCATCTGGATGCTGGAAGGCTGAACAACCATTGAGATCAGAAGTCATGCCTGAAGAGGAAATCACTCCTCTAGAGCATTTGTCATCAGCTTATCTCAAAGTGCTTCTTAAATGAGGCTGCTTTCCTAATTTCCAATTCAACAGCTGAGCAAGCAGTCAAGAAGAATGACATGGGTGGAGCCAGGACCCGAAGTCGTTCCTCCTGCGATGCAGGAGGAAAATTGTCCTTGTTGTCTCCCTGCCCTCAAGGTCTCCATTCTGGAGCTATGAAAATGATCCAGTAAAGATGCTGGAGTAGTTGTGGTGTGTACCTGTGTCCTGGTTCTCTTCAGCTCCTCTGCTGCACAGTCCTCCAAAATTATACCAATACATCAAAGGCTGAAAGGTTTTCTTATTCTCTTTCTAGGAGCTCTTTAGAATAGATTAGAACAGAATTGAATCAAACCTCACCTTGAATGAGACCTCAATTACTTCTTGTGGCTCTCTGTGGAGGCCAGGATCCCTGACTGCCTTGCAGTGTAGGCATGAGCAGTGTTTACCACTTGTCTTCTGAAGGTATTTGTCCTCATGATCCAGCCCTCAGGGGGACATGCTCTCATCTAATTTTTGTGCATGGAAGCATGGGACTGAGGAATTGTGGGACAAGACAGGAGAATGGATCTCATGCAAAGTTTGGGTTGCAGTTTGTGCAGGGAGTCCTAACCAAACCAGCCCAGCCTAACCAAATCATTACTCTGCACTGTAAGCCTGCTTGGTTCTGCCGCCAAGATCTGATTTATGACCCTGGCTCCTCTAGTCTGGGATTTAGTGATGTAATTCCCTAAAGTTTTGATTGATAGAAAGCCAGAAAGTGATTAGAAGGTCTTGTAATGTTTTAACAAATCACTCACAGGTGAATATTGATTTATCTACAATATAAATCACCCTAAATGAAGTGGTCTGATTGATGCAGCTTACTTGTAGCAGGAGGTGCTGATTTAGTGATGCTGAGCCCAGCCATTAATGTAACATGTTCATAAATTACAGTGGGTGTGTGTTAAACTGGGATTTAGAAACCCAGCCAGAGTTTCTAACTTCACCCTGTAGCTTTGATGCTGGGCACTTTGAAAGTTCTGTCAGCTATTGCCAGGCAGAGGACACTATTGACATGACCTTACCAAGGATTTCCTCTCTTGGAGCCTGGGGATGCTGTGCACTTTTGAATTTGGAGATCAGAACAATAATATTTTGCTTTCCCTTTCTCACTCCCAAGTCAGCAGAAAGAAAAGACATGGGAGAATCCTTTCTAATGGGCACATGAGGGAGAAGGGAGGGTGGGGCTTTATAGTCTGTGGTAACTGCTGGTTCGTTTACTACCTGCTGCTTTATATTTAGTGGAGTCCCAGGAGGTCGGTGTGGGGCAGAGAGGGACAGGATTTAAAGTGAGAAGGAATAGTTACCATCCTTCAAGCTGACTTCCTGAATTATTCAAGATGTGGTGTTTCGCCTTGTAATTCTCACACTGAGGGTAATGGGTTTGTAACTGAACCTGGCAACTGTGCAGAGAGCCAAGCCTAGCCTAGCCTCCCCTAGCCTCATATCAAATATTTACTTTCAGGTCCGTGCTGAAAAGAGTAGGTTTTGTGAGGCATGAAATACAGCTGTGGTTTGCCCTGCAAAGCTGTGAGCTTTCCATCTTTATAAATTTTTATTTTACTGTAGTACTGGGCTATAGGGAACCAGAAGCTGGCCAGGTCTGTAATAAAGATATATAATTCATGGTTTTAAACCCGGACAGATCTAGTATCCCATGAACTCTCTCCTCTTAGCCAATTTCCAAGCCCCCTGCCCTGGAAACAGTTGTAACTACTCACCATAGAGTTAGACCTCCTGGGGGGGATAAACAGACTCCCCCATGGATTTCTGTGTTGCAATTTCCCCCACTTTCTCTTTTCCCTGCTCCTTCCTGGAGACCCATTTCCTGGAGAACAATTCCCTCAGCCCAGCCCTTATCGCCGCCCCCTACCCCTTCCCCTTTTATCAGCAGCCTGCGCCACGAGGTCGCTCTCTTTCTCCTGGCCAGGTTTCACCTTCAGCAACCGCGATACCTTGCTTGAATAAAACCTTGCAAAAGAGCCTTTCTGTGCCTCTATTGCTGAGTCAGTCATGGTAGGTGTGAAGTGGAGGTTTGTCTGTGTTGCCTGAATGTTAACTCAACTTGCTTCTCCACAGCAGAGGCTTGTTGGGAACAGATATAAGGCAAGCAGCTCCTACCACTCTTAACTCCCACACGTAATGACACCTGTTACATTCTTAAGATGTTTCACCCAAGGCTTTTTATTGTGCCCATACACAGTGTTTTTATACCCTTCTGACCCCATAGTGCCCCCCATCCCATTGGACATCATCACACCCCCCCTCAAGTCCATTGGTGGAAGCACTGTTTTGAGAAAGCATCCCCAAAAATCCAAAATACAGATAAGTCCTGTTTTTCCATGATGTTTTTCACAGCACAGATGTTCTTTGTTTTCTTCTACCTTTATCTTCTTTCTCTTATCATGGACACAGAGGAATCCTGCTGGCTTTAGACTCTTTCGTGCCACCCACAGCAGACTGTGGGCCCTCTCCACAGTTCCCGCTTTTCTTTGGAACTTGTAGCAACAAACACTGCCAAGGACTTCTGCAGGGCTCTTTGAAGAAATTCAAGCAGACGAGGGAGCTACAAAACAACAATTATAATCACTAGCAAAATTAACAATGCAGTTCTTAACCATGCTTTCAACCATCCAGTGATGACCTAACCTACAAAGAAATTACTTAACCATCCCCATTATTCATCCACCCATAAGTGAATAAATCTTTCTCTAAAATTTAAAACACTCCTGTGTCTAAATTTACTACGACCTGATAAATTCACAAACATAATATATCCTGAGGTATGGTTTTAGCCACTGTTATCCCCATGCTCTGTTTCGGCTGCAGGACCATCCTGCCTGCTCCCTCTTGCACACTCTATGTAAGGCTTAATACAGCGAGCAGGAACCCAATGAGGGGTATTGTCTGTCAAAACACAAGCATATACCCTTCCCCACTGGACCAGTCCACACACTCCAGTAAATAAATACTTAACCTACACCTTAATATTTTTATTAAAGTCTGTTGTTTAGAATTCATAGAGGAAAAATGATGGAGAACGGGAGACAACCATGAATCAGGCAAGAGACGTAAAAAATTTAAGACATAAACTGCCTTATCTAATCTCACTTGAGGGGGTTCCTGTTGCATTCCCCCTTTTTTGTTTTTAAAGATGAGATGTGTTGGGAGTTAGGTGTCTTTTCTTTTACTCCTTCTCAGCTAATGGCAATTTTTCCCATTAGCTGAAGGGAAACCTGATGGCTGGTAGTTCTTGGGTGCTTAAAAAGACAAAGAATCGGCTGGGACCAGGCGGGAAAGGGAAGGCAGGAAAAAAGGAGGGCGGGAGCAGTCGGAAGGGAGTGGTTTGCTTTATTTTTTTTTCTTTGGCTGGAGAGGGGGAAACTCAGTCAGAGCTGTTTTTGCTGGGGGAGGAGAGGTTTTTGCCATCACCGAGATGGAGAGGCTGCTTCGTCCCTCTTCCGCGAGGTGTGGGCCTTGCACCCCCTCTCCTGCCAGATGTGCTGCAGTGCCAGCTGCCACCGCGGAGCTGCTGATCCATCTCACCCACTGGCCCAGCACTTTCTGCCCATCCCTGCTGGTTCCAGCGAGGTGCTACTCAGAGCCCTGCAGGAGCTCTGGGACTGACTGCCTGCAGATGGTTTGTGAGGCACAGCCTCTCCTGCACTTTTCCCATCTCAGCCAAGATGGGGTCCTTGTTCTGTTCTGTTGTTAATGCTGTAGTTATTGTTGTTTGTTTGTCTTA
Organism: Anthoscopus minutus; assembly: GCA_013399455.1. Classification (NCBI taxonomy): domain Eukaryota; kingdom Metazoa; phylum Chordata; class Aves; order Passeriformes; family Paridae; genus Anthoscopus; species Anthoscopus minutus. The sequence continues at coordinate 40,324 of VWYI01015209.1, forward strand.
TTATACATATTGGTAAAGAAGTGTTATTCCTATTCCCACATCTCTGCCTGAGAGCCCCTTGTTTTCAAAATATAATAATTCGGAGGGAAAGGGGGGGCTTACATTTTTCTTTTTCATTTCAAGGGAGGTTCCTGCCTTCCTTAACAGATACCTGTCTTCCAAACTGAGACAGATGCATGTCTTTTGTTATGCACATGTAGAAAACTAAAGTAAAACAATACATGTATTAAACAACAAACTTCTAGCAATTAGGAATTTGTCAGATAATACACACAATTAATAATACGTGTGAAATTAGATGATCAGTAATTACTAAAGTACTGTACTATCATCCCAGAGTCTGCAACAGCTGATAAACCTCATTTCAGTGCAGACCTGGGGAAACTTCCCATCAAGGTGTCCAAGCTCATTTTGAAAATAGGTTCAGCTGTCATATTAAAAAGGACAAATTGCCAAGCCAAAAGGACTTGAATATTGTTTTGATGCAGAAAACATCTGAATCTGTTGGCACACTTACCATCCAGGTAAAGTCAAGGCTTGGCCAGGGCCTAGGCTTTAAACTGGAAGGATGTCTCTAACTTATTTCTTAAAAACAAAATTCTTAATAATCAGAATCTAATCAAACATCCAGTATTTGGTTCCTTTCAAAGCTTAACTTTGGAAACACTGAAAAATCATGAAGCTACATTGGATCAAACCTATAACAAACCTGTTAAAACAAAGGAAGAGGCCAAAGAAGGAGAGAAACCTGTGCAGGATTAGCTAAACAACCTGTTCAAAGAAATGCATTTTGCAGTTAAGAGAACAAAAATGATAAAACATATGAGAAGCCAGCTATAAATACAGTAATAATACCTTATAAACAATGCTTATCACAAAAAATTCTCAAACCCATATTATACAATGAATACATAAGCAGCAAATGTCTAAAGAAATCAAGACCACATTTGCAGAATCTTCATGTATCAACTGCAAAACCAAAACAAAGTTAAAAACTTTTAAACTTCTAAATATTAATAACTGCTTTCATTTTTTCATGTTATCTACAAAAGACAAAAGCAGCAGAGATTGTAACAAATAATAGAAGTTTTAGTGCAATCAAGGGTGTAATAGACTTTTTCTATCCAAAAACAGGTGTTTCAGTGTTTCACCTCATTTATCACTCTTTCATCTCAGCTGTAATCATAGTCATCCCATCTCTAAAAGAAAACAACTATACTTCACAGTTTAGATAAGCATCTTTTAACAAAACTTGAGATTATTTTGAATAAACAAGACACAAACTTAATATGAATGAAATTTGACAGAAAGAAATCTTAAACATTAGTCAGACCTAAACATAATGAAACTTAACTGTACTTAATTCTATAAGATCCACTTATTTCTATTAATTACACTTAATTCTACTATTACAAAAAAGACAGCTAGAAGTTTGGTATATAACAGTTGAACATAATATATCAACAACATGGATGTACTATACAAATTATACAGCTGTGACAAATACATTATGATTTTGTGTAATTTGGCCTTAAGAATAACTCATAATAACTACAGATATTATTGAAAATACTTTCTTATAATGGGAATTTTTCTGGTGCGAGCTTAGGTTTATCGAGACTTTTAAAGCGTAGTTTTACTAGAGAAAAAAAAATTATAACAACATAGGGTTTGGCAAATTGGCATTCAACTTTTGTAGCACTTTGGAGATGTCTGTACAATACATTTGAGCTTGGCCTAGTAAGTATATATGCTGTCACATGTTTTTTTATGGCAAAAAGATACACAAAGAAATTACCTTATTAAATTTGTAAGGTAAAAAAAAAGCAAATGGGCAAAATTAACACAATATTACTTGTCCATGTTGTGGAATTCCATGTGCCAATTATAGGTAAGCTTCAAATAACTGTGGTAGATAAAATCCAAGGTTCTAAAACCTAAGTAATTGCTCTTCAGTCCGGGCTCAAAGATTAATTGCCATTCTCCTAGAATTTAATTAAAACATTTGTGATGAAGGGTGCCCCGAATAAAGGGGGCATAAACATTATCCACTTATAAATATGTTTAGGTATATAAGTTTCTAGATCATAACCTAGCAAAGAATCAGTGTCAATTTAGTGTAATTCCATATGGCAAATTTTATCAGCATTTCTGTCAAAGAAGGTAGATCTTGCCATGTTACATTCACATAGACAACTTTAAATCTCTCCAGTAACTCCTGTTAAAAATCACAGTTGACTAAAACCACAACATATTTCAATGCAATGTTTTTAGACATTCCGATAACAGACGTGGTCGGCTGTTCTCTGGCAGGCGCAGAGGGGGCTGTGCCACGCTGGGAGGATCCAAGCCGCAAGGGGGGAGCCGAGCTGTGCAGGGCTCGGGAGGAGGCCAGAGAGCTCTGATGAGCCAGGGGGGCGGGGGGGAGGCTCCCAGCCCGGGGTACCAATGCAGTTCTGTGATTTTTTCATCCAGTGAACACCAACAATCTGACTTTTTTAGCTGTTTCGACATTTTGCTTTCAGTCAGATTGTGGGAAGTCCTTCTCATTACAGTCTTATCTCTCGTTTGCAAACAGAGGAAAAAGGAACGATTTTACAGAAACAGGAGGTGTTAAGCGGAGGGCCCCTGTGAGCCGGATGGTGGCAGCGGTGGCAACCACTGTGGCTTTTCCATCAGCTTTTAATTGCATTAATGAATTTCTAACTGCCATGTAGTTAGTGATTTTGTGGCTATTTTGGTTCCATTTGTGGCTGCCATTCTTTGCCCTGACTCTCCTTCCATTTCTTGCTCTTTCTTGTCCTGCTCTGTTTTCTGTTCTTTTGAAGTCTCATGAAGCAATCACCAGGTGGTAGCCAAATCTGCAGCCATTTTGTCCCCTTTTGATACCACATCCCAGTCTTTCTCTAACCTCTTTCCATGCTCTAATGCTAAAAGCAATACTTACATCAGTCTCAAAATCTTGTGACTTTGCCCACAACAATATACTATGAAGAGCGTAGTTCGTAGTCTTAATAGTCCGTTTCAACAGAGCTTTCTATGTAGATAAAACAGTCTGTTCTTTGCTTGAAAAAAAAGTTATTTCCCATTGTGTCCCCAGTGGCTCACCTGGATCACTGTGACTCCAGGTGTCAAAATCAGGTGCGGACCAGCAGCTTCTCTGGCTGCTCTCAGCTTCACTGGGCTCCGTCTCCACTGCACTTCGTCCTGCAGCCCATCAAAATCTCCAATTGCATGTCACGTTGGGGGTCAGATTTCATAGCAGAGACAGACAATGACATCTGTTATATTTTTAAGACCTTTCATCCAAGGCTTTTTATTGTGCCCATACACAGTGTTTTTATACCCTTCTGACCCCATAGTGCACCCCATCCCATTGGACATCATTATACCACCCCCCAAGTCCATTGGTGGAAGCACTGTTTTGAGAAAGCATCCCCAAAAATCCAAAATACAGATAAGTCCTGTTTTTCCATGATGTTTTTCACAGCACAGATGTTCCTTGTTTTCTTCTACCTTTATCTTCTTTCTCTTATCATGGACACAGAGGAATCCTGCTGGCTTCTTCTTTCTGTCGACTCTTTCGTGCCACCCACAGCAGACTGTGGGCCTTCTCCAGAGACATCCAAGGTGCAGGAGTTTCTTGTATTTAGCAGTTGTTTTTAAATGAAAGAGCTTCTTCCATAATTGCAGGTAAGCATTGCTATGGTTTTGAAATGAAAGAGGCTTTGCATGCTGGAACAAAAGAGAATTTTAATTAGATTGGGAATTAAAGCAAATCTGTCCCCCACCACACTCCCCCAATACTAGGTAATGCCAGATGAAGCTTGATTATAATTATAGTGTCATAAGTGTTAAAGCTTTATAATGCTGCTTTATTATGCTTTTAAAGCATAATGATGCTTTAAAAATTACCTTCTGCACATGGAGATTGATCGATTTATTATCACTGCCTTATGTCTACATTAATCAATCATAAACAGAGCTGCAGGGGGCCTGAGAAACTCTCTGAATTCAATGTTCGCCTGAGACCCAAAACTGGACAGGTTGACTGAGTTTCTGTGACTTAACGATCCAGTTTCTCCCTTGCCTATGGTTTGATCTTGGGTGTGTGATGCTCAGCAGGAGGGGTGGCTGTACATCCCCTCACTGGGAGTGAATATAGATGAACTTTCCATTATCCTCAACCAGAATGTTCTTCCCAAAAAGATCATGAACTACCTGCCTGTTTCTAGGACTTGGTGCTTGCTCCCACACCAGCCAGGCATGGCAGCCCTGCCATGGAGGAGGTTTGCTCTCTGAAGCAGCAGGTTTTGACAGACTGAGGACCCTTATCACGACTCAGGGTTAGATGTTAAAAGGATTCTGCTGCAGTGTGACCACTTGAACAGCTTCAAAATTGCAGAGGGCCAGTGCAAACCCAGACAGAAATTTTGGTAATTAAAGGCTGTAGAGGTAAAAAATTGTGATTGTGTGAAAGACTTCTGTGAACAATAAACTGTATCTATCACTGAGCACTGTTGCAATTTCTAGTATTTACTAGGAACATCCAGTGCCACAGAGAAATATTCTTTTTTTCCCCTCCATTCATCATCATCATTGCAAGTAGCACTGTTTACAGTTCTGCTTTTGTCTTTAGAACTGATAGCTCTCTTGTTTAACAACTGTAGAGAAATCTGGGGCAGTCCAGTTCTTGCTTAAATGTTGCTATGAAATCCCAGTTCTCCTGAAATCAATAGCAACATTTTTGCTGACATCAGAAAAGGCAATGTGCGTCTGTAGATGCTATCAGATTTTTCCTGGAAAAGCCAAAATAAGGCTAATCTGATCTCAAGTGATGTGATTTGAACTGAATAATTATTATACAGTGGTATCCCCGAGCAGATAAGATCATCTTGTAAAGAAAGGGCTGCATAAAGCAGTACCAGACTGCTCAGTTATCCGTTGTGATCCTGGCCTCAAGTCAGGAGATGTGTGTTTAACTTCTGAGCTTACTAATAGCTCCTGTGACTTAGGGAAAAGATTTATATGCCTAACCTTCAGAAAGTGCTGGAATTCCCAAACTATGCCTAAATTAAGATCTAATACATAGATAAATAATTAGATATCTAATATTTTCTTGAATTTTAGGTTTCTCTGCCTGGCATCCCTGACCTTCTACGAGCCTGTGGAGGGCTGATACCTTGTTTTTGTAGACAGTCCCAGCCAGTTCAGTTAATCTAGCAATGACGACAGCTTCAAAATTCAAAATACAGAAGATCTTTAAACTGCATGGACTGTGCTTCTATATTTCTGGGAATTTAGAAAGGGAGAATGCTGTTAAAAGGACCACTATATGTGACTGTAAAATGTAACTACAGCACAGTAAACCTTTAACGCTTATTAACATATCTAGCAAAACCCAAGCAGAATGAAGGATCTGGTAGAGCTTTCCAAAAGTGCCCAGGGCACATTGGGATGTGTGAGGCTGTTTTCTGCATTGTACCTTGCCAGCTCTCAGGAGTCACATTCTCATGTCTGGGGAGGCAGAGGCAAAGCAATGTGTGGAAAGAAGATGGATGCTCTCTTACAGAGAACTTTTTTCATTTTTTTCTTTGATTTCTTCTTGCATTTTTTTTGCTTACATCAGTGTTGAGATTAAAGGCATTCTAATGGGACGGACAAACAACATTTCTTTCTGTGAGAAAGAAGAAAGAGAAATCTAGTAAGTTATTTTCTACAACCTTCTACTATACCAGCCATATTAATTGAGTTTGCTCTTGAGATTAAACTAAAATGGATGCAGATCATATTTTTTTGACAGGCTCTTGGCTTCTGCCTTGTGAAAACTGTCTTCTTCAAGTGAGATTTCAGTCTTTAGAGCTCTTCCCCAAGCAGCATTTTCTAAGCAATCAAGCTGTTTACCATTATTTTTGCTCTGTCAGCCCCAAGAGACCCACTTGCTGATTCTCTGGTCACATCATTGTGCCTCTGAAAAACTCACCAAATATGAGATAAACAACCATGCTTGTTTTCCTTTGATACTTCCTTGAAACCCCTCTCAGCTGGGAAGTGGATGCAATGCACGTACCTGGCATTGGGCAGACAGGAACTGAGGCTTAGTTTCTGGGCTCTTCATTGGTTCACCTCTCTGTCCTTTCATCTCCTTTACAGGTATGCTGCCAGTAACATGAGTTGCAAGTGGTGGAGGACAGGGGCAAGCATCCTTCCTGATATGCAGAATGGTGCTATGATCCCTCAGCGAGTACATGGAAACTAATATATTGATTAATTCCTTCTTGGGGTGATAGTAGTAGGAATGTAAAGGGGTGTTTCTCAGGGGGCCTGGGGTCCGATTCCAGCTAGCTCGAGACCCCAGTTTATAACAACCCATTTAAGGACAAAAGTGAAAGATGAGAGGTGCTCTTTCCTTTGGGATCAAAAAGTCCCACAGTTTATTGTGGCACAACTCATGTGGTGTCCAGGAGGAGAAAGAGGGGGCTTAGGGGCCTGGCCCCCTGAGCTAAACCCAGGGAGAGGGGGCAGGGAGAGGTCATGGCCAATGACACACCTGATGGGAGGGGCGAAGGGGAAGGCAACTCAGGTAGAACACATCACCATGGTCTCAGGGGAGGCCGAGGGGTGTGTGAGAAACAAACCACGTGATACAACAAAACCACCCAGTGCAAAATAATAACTAAACAAACTTTTCAGTGCAATACAGCACCTCCCCCTTTTCTGTTACACAAAGTTGAAAGAAAAACGTCTGGCTTATACTGATCTAGACTGTGGATTAGTCCACCATGCATGATTTGCAGTCTTGTCAGTTTGCTTTAGGCCCACAAGCTCTGTGTAGTTGATGTCTGAGGTTACAGAAGTTAAACTGTTGATGGCTTTTAGAATTATGCAGCGTAGAATCCCGAATGCTAACATAATTAGGAAAATAACTACAAAAACCAACAGAATAGTTTTGATTATCAAAGTCCACTACCCCAAGAGTTCCCAGTTCTTGAACAGTCCGCTGAACCAGTCCTCAGATTCGTGTTTCACTTCAGACTGCTCAGCACAAACAGGATGATAACTTGGACAGGGCACATCGTGCTGTTGAGTGGGAGTCAGTTTTCTCTTCTAAAAGGGAAGAAACAAATATTTCAAAGCATTAAAAGTCAGGGGTTTGCAGGAATGTAGTGAAATAGGTCAGGAAAATTATTCTTCTTCTCCCTGGCAGCGCCTTCTCTTGGAAGCGACAGCTGCCTGCTTCTGATCTCCTTCGGCTGGTGCTGTAGTTTTGGGGACAAAAGGTTTTACCCACTTTTGGGGTATCCATCTTCGGCCTGTGGGGGTGGACACACATGCGTAGCCATGCCCCCAGGTAACAAGCTCATAAGGACCCTTGGTTTCCCAAGTTTCTGGGTCCCTGATGCAAACTGGCGGACGCTGTGACAATTTAAACTGATTATTGCTGTTAAAGTAACATACCACTGGAGGACTCATATTTTCAAATGAACAATTCAGAAAATTGATAACAGGGCTTTGCAGAGCTTTTGCTGTGGTGACATCCACACTGCTGAACTGCTTTGCCTAGCCAGGACTTGAGCATCTGGTGGGCATGCTCAATTACAGCTTGACCTGTGGGGGAGTGGGGAATGCCTGTTTTATGCTTCACTCCCCACTGCTGGACAAACTCTAGGGACTTCTTGGAGGTATACACTGGGCCACTGTCAGTTTTAATCTCCCTAGGGATCCCAAACACTGAAAAGGCTTGCACCAGGTGTTGTTTGGCATGCACAGCCCTCTCCCCTGCATGGGCAGACACATAAATTGTACCTGAATATGTATTTATGCTGACATGGACATATTTTTGACCAAAACTGGGAACGTGTGTAATGTCTGTCCGCCACGCTTTGCAGCTTCCAAGGCCTCTGGAGTTAACCCTAATACCCAGTGATGGCATGGCCTGGAGCTGGCAACTGGGGCAGGTGGCCACAATTGGCTCAAGCCTGACTCCATGTGAATTGGAACTGATGGGTCAGGCCTGGCACATTTTGATGGTATTGCTGGTGACTCAGCTTTACTTGTTGGAAAACATCTGGAAGGTGTGCCATTTCTGCTGGGGCAGCAAGGGCATCTGCCTTGTTACCTTCTGCGATCTTGCCTGGCAGACTGGTGTGTGATCTTATGTGCATCACATAGAATGGGTGTTCCCGCTGTGAAACTAAATAAATCAGTTTTGAGAGTAACCTGAAGAGATGCTCATTCTCCATGTCTTTGAGAACTGCCTGCTCCACCCTGGACACTACTACTGCCACATAGGCTGAATTGGTAACCAAATTAATTGGCTCCAAAAACTTCTCAAAGGCTCTCACAACAGCTGCCTGTTCAGTGACCTGGGGCGACCCCTCCACAAAGTCAACATCAGCTTCCCAATGTTGAGTCTGGGGATTTCTCCATGTCATTACCAACTTCTGGGATGCCCCAGACGTGTCAGTGAACACTGTAAGTGCCTTGAGTGGCCTATCTCCTTATGAGTGCCTTGACTCCTTATCTCAGGAGCAATGAGGTGGAATTCCTCATTAAACAGTTTATGTGACGGGGTGTGGACTGCTATTTGCCCACTGTAGCTCTCCAGAGATAGCTGGAGGCTGGCATTGTTCTGGAGCAGGTGCTCAAACATCTCTTTGGGTAACCTCTTTGGAGAGTTCTTTCCCTCCTTAGAAAGTTTTACTGGGAGGTGAATGCACTTAAAAGCACAACCAGCCAGTTCACGCATTCTCACCTTGGCCTTCCAGATCAGCTGAGCTATCAGTTCTTGTGGCTGTGTGATGGTTTTGGATCACTGGTGGGAGAGAAAAGTCCACTCTATGATTAAAAGTGAATCTTTCTGCCCTTTAACCCATCGGAATATTAGACTGTATAAGTCTGGTAGCTTTCCTATAACAATGAATTTGAAAGGCAGCTCGGGCTGTTAGTGATGAGCCTCCCTCTCAGCCAAGGCCTTCTTTACCTTTTGAATTGTGGTTTGTGCCTCTGGGGTCAGTTCCCTGGGAGAAACCAGCTCTGTTCCCTTCTAGTAAATTGAAGAGGGGATTTAGGTCCTCACTGGTGAGGCCTAGTCAGGGCCTGACCCAGTTCAAAGACCCACACAGGGAACGGAGATCTGCTAGAGTTTTGGGATCACAATTGATTTCTAATTTTTGCAGAACAACGGTCCACACAGTCATCTCCAAGCCTAGGTACTTCCAAGTTGGCATTCTTTAAACCTTGTTTCCCTGCAGCTGGAATCCAGCAGAGGTTAAATCCTTAACCACTAGGTCAAGCGCATTCTGGAGCATGCTGTTATCAGGGGCACACACAAGAACATCGTCCATATGATCGCTTCTCTTCCCTGGGCACACATGGGGGACAGCAATGAAGGTACATACCACTGGCAAATGAAAGGGCTGCATTTCATCCCCTGAGGTAATACTTTCCAATGTCAGTGCTTCATTGGGGCTTCTTGATTGGTGGATGGAACTGAGAAGACAAAACGTGGCAGATTTTCTGGGTGTAGGGGAATACAGAAAAAGCAGTCCTTGATGTCCAGGACAATCAATTGCCAGTTTTGGGGAAGCATCGTGGGAGCGGGCATCCCTGGTTGGCGTGACCCCATGTCCTCAATTACTTTGTTTATTTCTCGTAGATCATGGAGGTGCCTCCACTTATCCCTCCCTGGCTTTTTTCTTACAAAAACCAGGAAGATACAAGGGCTGGTGGTCTCTTCTATGTGACCTTTGACCAATTGCTCCTCTACAAGCTCTTCCACAGCCTTAAGGTTTTCTTTGCTGAGCAGCCACTGACTTACCCAGACTGGGTTATCATCCAGCCATGTTAACTTGTGGGCAGGACACTACACAGTGGCCATTTCTAAAAGTCCTGGGGTGTCTTAGGGATAACGAATTTGACCTCCTATTGGGACATGGTGTCTCTCCCCCACCAGCTTTGTAGTTGGTGACAAATAGATGGATCCTAGCCAATTTTCCGTCCTGCCACTCAATTTGCACAATGCTTTTTTAGATCTTAGCCAACGAGACTCCTCCTACACCTTGAACTTTGCCAGCCATCAGCTGCAACTCCCAATGTGATGGCTACAACCTCTCAGGTATGACTGTCACATCGCCCCTGTGTCAAACAACCCCTTCATATGGAGATGGTCTGTTCCATGGGTTAGGTTGCATCCCATAATGGGTTTGTCCTCACCAACCACTTCTGTCCAGTAGACGTCTAATGCTTTGTCATCTACTGGGGTTTCTGCTGGAACAAGAATGGCCTAGGCGATGATTTGCCCTTTAGCCAAATAGAAGGGTGGCTGAGGGCAATGTACTGTGAGAATGAGGCTAGGTATGTCTCCCTGGACGATCATGGGAGCCACCTCAATCTCCATGGGTGTGTGTGCAGTGTCCCCAGTAACAAAGTACTCACTGTTCAGTCCTGAGTCAAAGTCCTGTGAGTCCTCCAGCAATGACTGTGAGTCCATGCCAATGACTGTCCACTGAGTAGACCTGAAAACAAAAGCTTTGGAGGTCACAAGCTCAAAACACTTGTGCGGCCGCCCACCAAACCTTGTCATGTAAACATTTCTGTCCCACACCTCAATTCCCTTCCTCCCCTTTTTCTGTTTTGAGGGAGGATTTCCCCTTAGAGGGACTTGCTGTACTTATATCATGGCTCAGTGCAGGTTCGTGCTATTGTTCCAGTTTTTTTGCTTTCTGGTTTTCTTCTGCTGCCGGCTTTGAGGGCAGTCTCTGGCAAGGTGTCCTGGCTTCCTGCACTGGAAGCGGATGACAAGTTGAAGCTAGTCTGGTGACATCTGTTGTCTCCTCACTCCTGGAGATGCAGCTGTCACAGTTCTTGGGCTTGTTGCCTTTGGCCTCATCTCTGATGCATCAAATAGTTCTGCTTTCTTGCTTCTATCATCTGGGCTAGTAGGTGCAGGGTCTATGGGCAGTCCCAGGAGCACTCCGCAGTAGACCTCATTGGCATTTCTCTGTGCTATCTCCCTGATTAGCTCTGCATGTACCACAGGGTCTGGCACTTGTCTTTCTATTAGCGGTCGAAGGCAGTCAACAAACTGCAAGAAATTTTCTGAAGCAAACTGTTTAATGTTAAGGTAACTACCGCTAGCTTCAACGGCTGGTAACTGATTAAAAGCCTTTTCTGCAGCCTTTAAAATTTTATCCAGAATAAATTTGGATAACACCCTAGCTTGGTCCTCAGGGTTAGCCCATTCCCGTTCACCGCATAGATGTTCACAGGTGATGTCTCTTGTCTTCTAAATCTTTAGCACCCTGGGTGCTTTGCTGCAGTTTCACTATGAGTACCTTCAGGGATCTTTTCCACTTGTTCTCCCCCAGACTGAACTCGGATTGAGTAAGCAGGTACCAGAAAAGAACTCTGAGGGGTCTGCAGGAACAAATTCAACAGATGTTAAAGTGCTTTTCATCATGCCTTTAAACATTGCCAAATTCAATCTGTCTTTTGCATAATTCCCTCTTATTTTGGAACAAGAAAGGTTGGTAATTCCTAATACCGTTTCCCCAACTAGTATATAGAACAGGAGCAACCGAGGGTATGGTTTCACCACCTTGGTTTTGGTCCCTAGGGTTTCCCCTTTTGGCCCCACCCCTGTGGGACCCAGCAGGGGACCATCTCTACCCATGGCAACCAGGAGGTGAACCACCCCCTCCCCCAGCCCCATGGGGACAGGGAAGGGACCCAGCCCCACCCTTGTGGGAACCGGCAGAAGGATCATCCCATCCCTCTGTCCCACCCCTGTGGGATCAAGGAAAGGATTCATCCCCCAGCCCCATCCCCAAGGGAACTGGGTAAGGGGCGTGGGAACTCAGATTGCAACATCCAGGGGTGGCGTTACAGGATGACATCATGCAGGGTAGGCACATGGAGGATGTGGGGGGGTGTCTGAGGGAAGGAAGGGGTTGGGGGACTGGAAAGGGTTGGGGGAGGGGACACATGGGTGAAAGGGATTGTGGGAAGAAGAAGGGTAACCAGGAGGACACTCCATGTGGCTGTCGCCATCTTGGCTCTTGACCACTTGGTCAGGGTGACACGCGGAGACAGACTCTAAAACTCAAAGACAGAGTGAGTTTTAAAGTAGGTATGTCTATTCGGCCGGACGCATGTGGGACATTTCCACAAATACATGTGTGTCCCTCGCTTACACATGTGTTCTTTTATCTCCTGGAATGTTACATATGCATGAAGTTTCCCCATGGGTCATTTCCTGGCTCCCCTCCCTCTCCGCTCTGTATGCTAATCAGCTTATCAGTCCTCTGCGCCTGTGCAGCTGTCTGTGGTGGTCGTCCCAGGCTTCGGGGGTCGTAAAAGGGATGAAGTAAGAATGGTCTTCTTCGGGCTGACTTTTTGACCCCGCAGCTTTGCACATGCCCATTGATTCCTTGGCCACGGTCCAAGCCAGGGGTCAGGATCCATTTGTTCCCAGGACATAAGGAGCTCCATTTTTCAGTTATCTTTACACCCTGTATCCTGTTTTTCATATACATTCTTTTTCCTTATCAGGCCTCTTCTTGCTGTCTGGCACGTAGTCTCTTCCTTTCCCATAGGCCAGGATACGGTATATTCTCATGTAACCTAAGGATGTGGCCCTAAGCAATATCTATTATTTATATGCCTATTACTATTCAATACCTTCTAATTTCTATGATTAATATCTTCTAGTTCTAACCTCATGTTTCAAGGGTTACATTGTATCTTGACCATACCGTCACCTCCATTTTGGGGATAAGGGGGGTCAGAACACAAAGTTTGGGAAGCAGGGACTGGGTTGAAGGGGTACAGGGATGGAGCTCTGTCCGCCACAGCCAGAGCTAGGGTGCTGAGAGGGAGGCAGGAGGCCAGGGGTACAGTGACTATGCCAGGAACCCTGCGATTGCCGGGATGCCTTATGTGTCTCCCCCAGTTCAGGGGCAGAGGGTTTGGGAGGAGGGGATGGGAAAGCCACAGAAAGAGGGGTTTGTTGTGACTGTCCTTCCCTTTCCCCCTTAAGCAGGTCTCTCCTAATTAACAGGAACACTGGGAGAAATTTCGCTGCTGTTTTGTCTCCCTGTTCCACTTCTGCTGTTAGTAACTCTTCAATTTTGTCCCAGGCAGAAAAAGAATGTACATTCTCCTGGGTAAACTGAGTGGAATGGAAAGATAACCAGCAAACAAACCTTTTTAAAAGTCATTTAGAAACTCTAACGTTTTCACTACTTAGGGAATCACTAACTTTATTATAAAAGCTGCTCTGTGCTGCAGAAAGTTTTGCACCCATTATGATGTTAAATCTCTCTCTGTACACTATATTCTACCTTTCCTACAACAAACACAATCAAAACTGAAAGCACTTTATGTTCACAGCCAATCTAGGAAAGAGTCTGCGCTATCTCCTCCCTCAACCATGAGGTCAGAGCACATTGCTTTTGTGCAAACCGCACGGCTTTTAAACGGCTGCCAGCAGCGGCCAGGCTTTGCTGTGCCACGTGGAGCAGCCCGAGAGCAGTCCTGCGGTTCAGCACTGTCAGTGCCAGTAAAACCGCCACTTGCGTGGGGTAAAGGCACGAGCCGCAGTCCTCCCTGCCGCCCACGCTACCCCTTCGCTGCTGAAATCACTGTGGAAAAGCCCCTGCACCCAGAGACGGCTCTCCCACCACTCCCCACCACTGCCACACTGCTCCTGGAGCTGTGCTGCGGCTCTGCCACCCCCTCCTACATGGGGTTCACCCTTTCCCTGCACTGGAGAGCAAACCCCTACCACCTGGAGCTCCATCCAGGGTCCCGCTGCTACCCTTGGGGTATACTCACCCCTCCTGGGGACTGGGATTGGCTGGATGAACGCTGTAAGGAAGTCCTTTGTCCAGAGGCCGACCCATCCTGGGCTTAACGTGCAGCATGCTGGCCTCGCCCTTGTGATTCTGACGTGTAAAAAACGTCAGAGACTTCCAAGGAACTGATGGTCCCAAGCTTATAAAAGCCACTTGTGATTAAACCAGCTGTAACATGGGCCTCAGACCTCGCGGGAGACCACACATTGGAGCGCCAGCTAAAGGGGTGTTTCTCAGGGGGCCTGGGGTCCGATTCCAGCTAGTTCTGCATCCCAGTTTATAACAACCCCTTTAAGGAGAAAAGCGAAAGATGAGAGGCGCTCTTACCCTTGGGACCAAAAGTCCCACAATTTATTGTAGAACAACTCACGTGGTGTCCAGGAGGAGAAAGAGGGGGCTCAGGGATCCAGTCACCTGAGCTAAACCCAGGGAGAGGGGGCAGTGAGAGGTCACGGTCAATGACACACCCGATTGGAGGGGCAAAGGGGAAGGCAATTCAGGTAGAACCCATCACCGTGGTCTCAGGGGAGGGAGAAGGGTGTGTGAGAAACAAACCACGTGATACAACAAAACCACCCAGTGCAAAATAATAACTAAACAAAGTATTCAGTGCACTACAACAGGAATGAACTACGGATGCCTTTAGAAGACCTGTTCCATTTCTGACCAGTGTACTTTCAACAGTGGGTTCCTTCCACTATTATCTCTCCCTACATATGTTTTTATCAATTTTTTTCATTTCCTTCTCTCCTTTCATTTTTCTATTTCTACCTTATGAGGCAAGTAAAGAGATCATCACAAGCTCCGTGCCTACAAGGAGACAAGGATGAGTTCACTAGTGTTTTTATCATGATAAGCATTCAGTGGCACTGCCAGGCTTTCAGAGGAGAGATCTACAGGCAAAGATTACCATTTCCTTAATGAGAATGTTTGCATAAACTATCATACATACCAGCATATAATCCTTCTCCTTTTCCCCTCTAACAGTTTATTTCACTGCAGAAGAGTATTTTGTGTAGTTTTTCACAGCATTTACAAAGTTTTATGATGCCTCCCTGTAGATATGCTACAGGAAAATTCTAATTAGTTCATGCTGGAGAGCAAGCGTGGTGCAAGCGTCCATGACGGAAAGGCAGAAATTATCAGAGAGCCTGAATTCAGCAAGATGCCATTTTTCTCCTCTGGGCATTTCTCCTTGCACAGCTTTTTTTACTTTTAATGAGAGATTTTTGACAATAGTTGTGAATGTTGACATTTTCCTCTATTTTCTTTTTTTTTTCTTCTTTGGATTTGAGCTGAGCACATACTGGAGTGGGGAAGCTCAAGGGTGTCAGATTCAGTTCTACTGACAGCAGGTATCATGTCATAGAGTCTGTTTTATAAATGCCCAAAGATGGTTAAACATTTCTTTCCTCCTTTATTTCCATTGAAAATTAGCTTCAGCCTCATCCTTCTCGTCATAGAAACATTATAGTTTCCAGTTCAAATTTGCCTATGGCCTTTTTATACTTCTTTGGTTATTTCTAGTCACTGATCTTGACTAGCTATTTTTCTTCCTTGGTGTTTGCTTTTTAGTTATTTCTGCATTGCAGTGATGACCCTTCTTAGCCTCTTAAGCTAAAATAAAGTTGGCTACTCTGGTCTCTCTGAGAGGAATGTATCTTATTCTGATTATCCTGCCAGTTTTTGTCAGACTCTGGCTTTTTCTTACAACAAACACATACTGAAGATCAGTATGTATGTGCTGAAGATGGGCCCCCGCAACACCCTCTGTGTTCTGGCTGGTTCCCCAAGTTCTGACTGTTTTAAATGGCTTTGCTCATCACAAAAGTCATATGCGATTTTCAGTACATACATATTTTTTAAACCAAAATCCCAAACACCATTCACTGAATACAGAAGCAAATTCTTCCCTGTGCAGGTTAAGGAATGGTGGTGAATTTGAAGATAGAATTTTTGCTGGGATAGTCCAGGTGCTGAAAGTTTTTAAATAGCTTGATTGCCTTGCTCTGTGAAAGCAGGACAGTTTTTGCCATCAGTCCTTTACACTTGTCTGCTCTGCTTTTAAGTGTCAGTCTCTGCCTCTGTAGGCAGGATCCTATTTTGTAGTAACAAATGGAGCATCTAAATACAGTAGTTACAGGTTGTGTCTGAACTCTCTGATTATTTGCAAATCACCACAAAAGCTCCCAAACCCAATGCATTAAAGTCCATACCAGAGTAATTTTGCCAGGCAGCCTGGGTGCTACAGAGTGTGACCACTATGATGCAGTGAAGTCTGAGAAAATCAGTCCCTGGTCTGCAAAAATTAGTGAGTGGAGTGTCCCGGTTTTTTGAGACAGTTATCTGTCAGGGAAGGCAGAAAAAAATTGTAAGCCCCCACCCTTTCCCTCTGAATTATTATATCTCGAAAACACGGAGTTCTCAGGCAGAGATATGGGAATAGGAATAACAGTTCTTTACTAATATATATATATATATATTAAGGTAAACCAACAACAAATAACTACAGTATTAACAACGGAACAGAACAGGGACCCCGTCTCGGCCGAGATGGGAAAAGTGGAGAAGAGGCAGTGCCTCACAAACCCCTCAGCTGGCACTTAGTCTCAGAGTTCCTCCAGGGCTCTGAGGAAAAACCCCTCGCTGGAATGGCAGGGATGGGCAGAAAGTCCCGGGCCGGTGGAGGAGATGGATCAGCAGCTCCGTGGTGGCAGCTGGGGCTGCAGCACGTCCAGCAGGACAGGGGAGTAGAGGCCACAAACGGAGAAGAAGAAGAAGCAGAAGCAGAAGAAACAGACGTTCTGTCTGGATGATGGCAAAAAACCTCCTCTTCCAGCAGAAACAGCTCCGAGAGTGTCTGTGTTGCTCTCCCAGAAGGACCCAGGAAAAAAAAAACAACCCGCTCCCCTCCCCACTGCCCCCGGGGCTCAGCTGAAACTTTTGTCTTTTAAAGTACCGATGATGTACCAGTCATCAAGGCTTTTTCTCTCAGCTAAATGGGAAAAATTCCAATAGCTAAGAAACGGAAAAAAAAAAACATGTTACCCCCAACAGTGGAGTTATTGTGCCATTTGAAAGTATGGGAGGCGCAGGTAGTAACTAAGAGCTCCAATGTAGTTATAAGCCATAAGTCAAAATTTCAGTCAGGGTAACAGAGGAATTGATGGCACTATGTGGCTTTCTGCCAGCTGAAGATTTGGCCTCATAATTGTTTTCCTGAGTAAAAAGGTCTGCCTGGAGAACAAAGGAACAAAACGGATTTTAATTGCACAATGGCCATTCTTTCAGCACTATGCTTATATGCCAGAATAATCTGGGTTTGTGTCTAACACAAGCAGGACATTTGATTGGTGGAAGGCCTTCAGTCTGGGCTGTTACTCTTGGAGGACTGGGGAAATGAGGGTGTATCCTCCCTGCCCTTAGACTATGCATCTGAAGACATTTAATGTAGGAGTTGTTTTCCATTGGTGGCCAGAATGATGCACAAGCTCTCTTTGAAATAATGTGAGAGGGGAAGGGAGAGAGAAAGAGAGAGAGAGAGGGGGGAAGGGAAAGAGAGAGAGAGAGAGAGAGAGAGAGAGAGAGAGAGAGAGAGAGAGAGAGAGAAGGGACATAAAGGGTCCTAAAAGGCTTTCTTCAGCTTGGCTTCATTTGGAGGTGACACATCGTATGTCAATGTAATGTAAGCTATTTCAAATATCAGCTACCCCAAATCCTCTGATGGACTCAAGACAGCAAGTGTGGGGCACATTAGGTGGCTGACATAGTTGAGGACAGAGAGGGAGGGAGCAGCAGGAAGAGCTGAGATGAAGTGTTTCATGGCAGGCTTTGTATCCTGCCCTGTGTTCTAGTGTGTTAAGTCAAGGTATCTCATACTTATATCATTGTTTTCTGCAGCCCTTCTGAGTAAGGTTTAAATAGCAGTCTTGTCTGGTTGTTGAATAGTTAATGTTCTAGAAAGCTAATGCCTGCATCTGCAGCCTTGTCCCTTCTGATGCAGCTGAATAGCATTTCATGATGGCAGGGAAATAATTCAGTACAACCAGGCCCTACTCTGTGGGCAATCAATTAGTGAAGTAGAGGTTATTCATGTTAATCTCAAGCAAATAGGATTGTGAAACTAGGGGAAGAGGGTGAACCCCTTTTTATGTACAAATTCTATAGTTCAGAGGCTTAGGAAGCACTTAATAGTAAACATTTGCAAAGAATCTATGCCAGAGGAGAGACAAATGGTTTTCCCGCTTCATTTTGTGCAGGTATTGCGCTTTGGTATGTATGCAAATCATGCTGGATGGCAGTATTTCAAAACCAAACTGAAATGCAGAGGCAGCTATGAAAGCAAAATGGCTTGTATTTCCATGCAGCTGCAATGAGACTTCTAGCACAGAACCAGGCAGGGAGAGAGCCTGATTTGTAAGGAAGCATCAGGAAGAGAGAAGAAAACCAGTCATCCTAAAATGCTGTCCCACTAGAAGAAAGCTTTGTGTCCATGCTACAGTGCTGCCTTGTGTTTTTGATGATCTAAGGAGCATCCAGCACTGTTTTCTTTTCAGTTTGGGTTTTGCAGTGTCCTTATTCTGACTTCTCAAGGCAAGGAAATATATGATGAACTCATGGCTGTGCAGAACTGGGTAGGTGATGTTTGGGAAGAAGAGATGAACAGCACTTTTTTGAGATCAGGACTGAAATGGGCATGGAAGATAACACAGATGTGAAATATAAGCAGGCAGCTTTGCGGGAATATTGACTGCTCGTTGCAAAGACTGTGAGGGCTGGGCATTACATTGAGCTACTCTGTCCCAGATCCTTTGTGGATCTGTGAATCAGGTTTTTTCACACTGTTTTAACAGTAGCTACTGATACACCTGCATAGAATCATCTTAATTATAAATCTTATGTGTCTCCAACCCCTTTGCAATATTTCTTTTACGAGCTGGGTAGTCATAAGGAGTGAGTCCCCTGTTCTCTCCCTCTTATACTGTGCTTTTCCATCAAGTGTACTAGGAGCAAGTATACAGCGGGATGGACTTAGTTTGACTTTCTGAGTCTGCAGTGTCTCTTGGCAACAAGACTAAATATTATTTAATAAAGGTGACAGCAAAACAGAAGAGAAAACTGAATGGAAGGTGATCAAAGTTCATAAAGACATGGACTTCCTTGGCTTTTTTTTTTTCAGACAGACCTTTCTGGATTTCTGGCTCTTTTGACCCTGCTGTGCTGTAGTTGCCCAGCAGTGCTGCTGGGCTGGATTGTGGGGGAGTCTGAGCAAGTGTGTGCACAGCACTGCAGCAAGCAGGGAAAGGGGCTGTTTGGCATTACTAGCTTCTTCTCTAAGTGCAGACACTCCCTGCATTCAGGGAGGTGAGCTGTGAGAGAACAGGGATCTGGCTGCACCTTCTCACTGTGCCTCGCTGGATTAGTTCCTGTTTGCTCTTTGATCTTTTTCACACTGAGTAACGAGCAGCATGACTGCAATGTGATGCTCTGGCTGCATACTGCATTGTCTTGTTAAAAAATAAATTGCCTCAGAGCCTTCAGTCTATCTCCTGTGCTATTTCCTGTTACAGCTAGGAAAGCTGGAATTTTCATGTGATTTTGAATCTCAGAGTTCTGATGTACAGTGAAATCCTGTCTCTGCATTCATTCATTACTGCTTCTAATCCCTTGTTTTCTCTTCCATTATCTTAAATGCTTTTGGAAACTTAATTTTCAATGCACTGTATCATCTCACTTGAGTTACTTCAATGGGCATCATTGTTCAGTAGGAAATGCAATGCTGGTTTGAAATGTTTGCAGACAAGATAGGGGAAAATACATCTGTGAGTTATTAGGGGTGAGAGTAATGTCTTTTACCTTTGGAGCTTACCTTTGGAGATGTTTTTTGCCTTTTTATCCGCCAAATACTTACACTTTCCAGCACTGTCTGCATCTGGAGGTTGTGTTTGGCAGGGAATTATGTTGGATGTGCAGCCTGGGTGAAGCTGCCTTGGGCATCTCGTGAGTACTCTGGCTCTGTGGTTCAGCCCTTCCATGCACTTGTATTGGTTTTAGCATTTCACGTCCAGTTACTCGTGAACTGATTCTGTAGTAGGAGATTTAGGTATTTTATTTTGTACCTGTTCATCCTGACATGCAGGTTTCCATAAGAACCTGGGATGTCCTGCTCCCTTGGTATCTGAACACCTCCTTCCCCCAGCTGTGACAGCCTGCGCTTGTGACACATCTGCCTTTGCAAAATGGTAGTAACAGTTGTGTTTTTCCAGTGAGTTCCTGATCAGACCTCGCTGGAGATTAAGCAAATTAAATCCAGCTTTTTCATTGACCAGACCCTCTATTGTCACTGAAGAGCACAAAGGAGACACAGCACTCAGTCTCTCATCAAGACACGAAAAGAGAGTAATCTTTATTTTGACCTCACTAAATATATACATTCTGAACAATGACCAGGGATTGGAGAATGAGGTGACTTCCTCTCCAGTTCCACTGGTCAAGGGGAAAGTCCATCAAGTGACATCCTCAGAGAGGAATGTGGAAAACAACCTTTGTTTAGGTTACAATTCATGGGAACATGCACTACAAATATGAAAACAGGAGAGAACTTGAAGAAGAACATCAGGGACTCCAATGAACATCAGAGAAAATCAGAAGGCTTGTATCATTTCAGGGCAACACTCTATAATAATGATCTTTAGACAAAACCCTCTTTTTAAATGGTAGAGTTGTCCCATTTGTGAGATGTTGTGTGTGGAGGTCAAATCTTTGATTAATGTTTTGTTTCTGTGGCCTTTTGTAAATTGCGTCCATTCCACTCCTACTGTGTTCCTGGCAGAAAGGGAGGAGAGATACCATAACACAAATAGTGCCCTCATTTTTCCAGCTTCTTTGTGACACAGAGATAAGTGATTGCCATTTGTTTTTGCAGTTTTTGGCAGAAGTAGTCTTCAACTCCAGTCACTAAAAGCACATTGGATGTGTGTTGGTTTTAATTGCTAAGGTGCAGGAGCTGCTTTCTAGAGGTGCCAAACACCTGGGAACTTCATTAAAATGGAAATTGTTTGGTGCTTCTAAAATGAAGTTTACTGTGGAAAGAAGCACTAGGAGGAGGAGCTTTTTGTATTTTCATTTCTCTCCCTCTGACTTGCAAGCATCTATATCCAGTGGTGCTTTCCATGAGCATAGTTGGTGCCACATTGCAATCAATGGGTTTCCAGCCCCATCATAGAGTTCCACTCTCTCCAGGGTTAGAAGGTGTTTCCTAGCTTGCAGCTTAAACGTATGGACAACCTATACCTGCTGTCTACATCAAGGAAGAAAGGCAAGATGCAAAGGTTGTATTTTAACTAGGCTACAATTTAATTAACATGTGAAAACAGGGAAACTGCACACTGTCATGTTTTTATTCATTCCCACCTCATTGGGGATTTGTTACTAATCTTTCTCTCTTGGTGGGAAGAACCTGAAAGTCAGGAGTTTTAGGCTCTGTTTCTGTCAGTGCTATTTCTTCACTTGTGACTTTGTGCAAGTCTGTTTGGATTTTGCTTCTGGGGATTTACAAATGTAGGAGAGAGACTAATACACTTCTTTCACTTCTCAGCATTGATTGTGTGCTCTAATTAACACTTAGAAAGGAAGGGGCTTTAGACTACAGGGTGCTGCAGGTGTATATTGCTGTGGAAATATAATTAATAAATAATAGCACATACAATACAGGAGTTCCCATACTGCATATTCTAATGATTTGTTTTCGTAAAAACCCACAATTTTTTTACTGCATGTAGTCCATATCAGTCATAATATACGTCTCCTTAATTTTTCCTTACTGCTTGAGAAAAACCTGGGTTGGAAATACTAATATTTTCCCTCCTAAAGTACTGATTAATGGTATTGTGATCCCAGGTAAAGGGAAACTCTTAGAGCATCCTGCTGTTCTTTGGCTACCAATTCTCAGATTCTAGCTCTCCTGTCATGGCCTGGGTCACAAGAGAATGGGACAGTTTTGACCAGATAGTCTGACCTGCCATGCAAAATGGATCACAAACTTTTATCCAAAGATTTCTACTTCAAGCTCAATAGAGCAGTTAATTTTGACTGACATCCAGTAGGGGTGCAGAAACAGTGAGTCACTCATGGCAGAGCCATTCTTTCTGGCCCTCAGCACACTCTGCAAGATACCCGGCTTTCTGAGTCTCATGGTTCTCTTTGTAGCTGCAATCCTTAGGCACCAAGGTTCCAGAGGGCCAGGCAGTCTTTTGAGCAAGAAGCCAGTACATATTTATGTTGAATAGACATTTTTTGTGTTAATGTCTTGTTATCCAGATAGTAGAAGCATCACTAAGAATCTCTTGAGGTCTCAAGTGTTTCCTTATCTCTTATGCTTAACGCTACCAGTGAAACATGTTCATTTTGCTTAAACAATTAGTGTAGTAGATTATAGAATGGATCTACCTGATTTATTTCCAGCGGCTGATGAGACCATGAAGTTTGGAGAATAGGAGAAGGCACAGAATTTTTCACCTGCTAGGAAGGGTATAGGAGCCAATGGTATCTGGAGAGCTCCACACTCCAAGTGGCTTTGGAAAGGTTAATGGAGAAGGTGCCAGCAGATGGCACTCATGAACACACAACATTGTTTCAGGGTTTTGAAGGGCCCAAATCACTTCTGGCATGTGTAACAAAAAGCACTGTAGTGGGTTTAGCGCTGGCTAAAATTGTCAGTGCACCTACTAGAATTATTTTCTCATTTCCTGCTGCGAGATATGAATTAGAAAGAAGGCACAGCTGGCTCAAAACTGAAAAGGTATAAAGAAAACTTTGTTAACAGAACTAAAAGAACAGTAAGAATCAGAATAAAACCTTCAGAACACTTCTACTCCCCTCTCCACAACTTCTTTTCTTTCCCAACTAACAACATAGAGACAAAACCTGGGATTTTCAATCAGTTACCACCTCTACAATAGTCTTTCATAATTTCTTGTAGGGAGAGGAGTTTCTCTCACCATGCCATGGAGACTTCTCCACAAGAAACATCTTGTGACTCCAACGTCACAGCAAATCAGCCACCCGGGAAAGGAAAATCTGTTCACAGTGTGAGAGTCCCTTGCATGCATTGCAGCTTTCCCACAGCTGCTTTCATGGGCCATGTCAACTTATGGGGTGCTATTTTAAGGATGAGCTGTTCCGGCATAAAAAAACCCACAAGTTCTTTTCTTTTACCTCTGGGAACAGAGGCTTCTTCTATCCCTGGGGCAGTTTCCCATCTCTCTCTCTTCAAGCTTCTCATTAGATTACAGGTTTTCAGCATCCACATGCTCCAACATAAGTGCCCTTTTCTCATGGGCTATGGGTGAATGCTGCATCCTCCCCTGCACTTCATGAATTACAGGGAAAAAACAAAGTCTGATATATCAAAAATATATATTCACCACAGCCTTACAAAGAGAATTTCAGCCCAAGACCAAGACATCTCCTCCATCCCCTCCTAGCTAGAATTTGACTCCTTTTTTACTGACCTCAGTGTCCCATGTTGTTTTCCTTATGCGTCTTCACCCTTTCCTCTTCCTGATTTGGGAGAGCACTGGTGTTCATAGGTTCATTTGTTCTCACGATTTATCATCTGAAACAGTTTTTATAGAGTTCTGCAGCACTGAAATCCAGGCTGTGAATCGGGGGATCGCTCCCCGTGCCTCTCGCTGCTGGTTATGTGGTCTCTGCCGGCAGCATGCGAACTGAGCCGGCTGCCGGCTCTACTTAGCTCTTTTCTTCACGTCGAGCACTGAAAACAAGAAAAGCTGCTGCTGTTTTTGTTCTTCTGTCCGCAGCAGGGCTGGCTAATAGCGGCTAAACAAAGTTCATTGTGAGCCATGCTAAAGCAGTCACGGCCACATGCCACTGTCCCAGTCATGCTGATTCTGGCTGCGCAATCCCGGCCACGTGGCTGTTTGATGCTGACAAACATCAAGAGATGACAGCGCCCACTCCCGGTCCGTGGCCACTCCTGGACTGAAGACCAACCCCAGCACTGATCGCAGGGCCACTCCCGGCAGTGGTCCCGACTGCATGGCTGTTCCTGGTGCTGACATAACCCTCAGCTGGCACGACCCAGTGGGAAAAGGACTGGTG
Source organism: Anthoscopus minutus (assembly GCA_013399455.1). Taxonomy (NCBI): domain Eukaryota; kingdom Metazoa; phylum Chordata; class Aves; order Passeriformes; family Paridae; genus Anthoscopus; species Anthoscopus minutus. Next base: position 64,302 of record VWYI01015209.1, read on the forward strand.
GGCTCTGCTGGGAAGGAGCCTGGCTCTGCCGGGAACGTGGCCCAGTGAACTCCCTGGTGAGGGGCTCAGCAGCCCACTCACCACCCCTTGGGGCAGAAAATCTCAGCCGTGCCGCATGGGGCTGGCCCGGCCCGGCCTGGCCGCATAGGCTGCCAGGTCAGCCAGTCACCTCTTCCAAAGCTGGAAGCCAAGAGAGAGATTTCCCAGGCTTGCCTGTCTTTAAAATGTGAATCTCGCAGAGGCCGACTCAGCTTCTAAATGGTTCAATAGGTTGTCAATTCTCAGAGCTAGCCAGCTATTGGTTTTTGCTAGGCACAGAGGAAGTTCTTAGCAGCCTCCTCCCAGAAAAATAATCTCCATGGGTGGCCTCTTCCCTTCTCACCAAATATCAATTAATACAAAATCAGCACAAGTGCAGAATAGGGCAGCATTCACCTGCTGAAGTCAGACACTGTAGGACACGTGGCTAGTGCTGCAGTAAGCAGAGAGTCTTGGGTTTGTAAAACTCTGTTCCCATTCAGAGCAGCTCATATTTCTAGGTCTAGTGGGTACAAGGGCCCTGAAGGGATGAAGTGATGCTGACCTGCTAGTTCAGTGATGACTGGTGTCACCACCAAAATTTGGGTTTTTTGACAAAAGGATGGCCTATACAACACCAGGCATGCTGGCATCAGATGGGGTTGCATGGGGCCCATTGCACCTTCCCTGAGACAGATGGTCCAACTTCTGTCTGGTGCAAGAAGTGGCCAGAATTGGGGCTTCATGCTGCTATCATTTGTTCCTGGTGGGGCAGGCAGTGACATTCAGCTTTCATTAAAAGACAAAAATGGCACACCAAGACATCTGAGGACACATTTTCAACAGTCAGTAAAGGCAAAGTATGAACTCTGTTTCTCAGAGCCAGAAGAGCAGTCTATTCCTCGTCCATGGTACTTGTCAGTCCAGCAAAGATTAATGAGGCAAAAGGAAAGGCTGTAAAGCTCCTCCAGCACTGGTGAGAGAAGGTGATAAGGGATTCACTGTACTGCCAGGAGATAATTGGCAGCGGTAGTATGAAGCTATGTCAGTCTTTTTGCCATAGCAATTGTCCAAACATTTTGTTCACAGTTGTGATTCACCTTGCTGTGCAGTCAATCTGGACCATGTAGTGTTTCAAAAAGAGCATGGCTGACACACGAAATCATGTGGGATTGCTCAAGACTGTGTGCAGGCCTGAGTGTGAAAATCCATTTTGCTGGCGCAGAGCTTTGGGAAGGCAGGTGATGAAGGGACTGGACCTCCAAAGGGCAAGTCAGCCTCCTCTTCCCTCACTACAGACACCAGTAAGTGTTGCTAAGGTTGTACAGTCACCTATCTCTTTGGAGGAGAAGTTGGGTTTAATGTGCCTCAACCTGAGCTGACAGATCAGATCTCTTATGGGAGGTGGAGCCCATGTCTCATGTGATGACAAGCTTGAAGGAGGAGGAGTGGGTCTCTGTGGTGAGGTCTGTGTGGAGAAGTGAACAGAGAGATTTTGTCTTAGCCAAAATGCATAAAGCTTGTCTTACCTTCTTCTGTGTCTCATACTGCAACCCAGGCTTGAAGTGTCTGCCTTGTGCACAGGGAGAGTGGGATGAGGCTGTCTGCTGGTACCCCGGACTGTAGCTTGACTTGTAGATGTCAGTTCCAAGGAGACACTGTAGTCAGTGTCACTGGGCTTGGCTAAGGTGGTTCCTTGGGGGCTTCAGTCCAAGTCAATAGAAGCTGAAATACTGGTGATGGGTAAGCCCATCCTGTTCAGCAATATATGTCTCTTTGACAGCTTTGAGTCTGTGACCATGTGTCATTTTGTCCTGTAAAGAGTGAGTGTGCCCTAGAGTTGCCCAGCCCCGCATTAGTCCTAGAGCTCTGCCCCAGGGAGCTGCTCTGTTCAGAAATCACTCCTTACCCACATCTGCAGGGTAGTGCATGCACAGCCCTCTGAGATGTAACAAAGACAGCATATGCCAGAAGGATGTTGTTTCTTCTCCTCTGATGATGAAGAATTTATCTGGGATTTCCTCCCTTGCCTCTGGGATTTTCTCCCCTCACCATGGGACAGCAACTGTTCCCACTGGGGCAAGCACTGCTCCTCCTGGAGCAGTGGCTCCCCCTGAGTTGTGCAAGATTGGGCTGTTCTCCTGGTGTGGAACCAATGGCTGTGCAAGGCCAGTAACGAGACGGAGCCAGTGTAGCAACAAGATTAAAAATATGTATGAGCAAACATCTTGTTTCAACTGCAAGGATGCACTGAAGCATGAGAGTCTGGTCCTGCAGAAAGCCAGAGGAAGAGTGGATTGGCGTTCAGACTGGCAGCTGCACAATAAAGCCACACTGGTAGCACGGGAAAGGGACAGCAGGAATCCAGTCTTATTTACACTGGTGTAAGCTGAAGTAATGTCATGGAATAACCTATGTTATAAATGCAATAGTCAAATTGGAATTATAAAAAGAATTTATTTATAATAATAATACGCGAAAAGCCACCACCAAAAGAAAATAGTGCCGAGCCCAAGATCGGCACGGTGAACAGAGCGTATGTCTCTCCGTCGCCTTACACACCCTCCTCTGTTCACAAACTCCGGTTTTCCGAAGTGTCTTTTTATACAGTTTTTTTGCCCTTAGGCTGTGTCGAAGTTATCTCACTTCTTTTGACTTGGAAACACAGTCCCGGTTCTCCATTTCCCAGTTTGGCTGAAGGGATTTTGATAAGAAGAGAAGTATTTGATGTGATTTACAGGAAGCTGGTATTGGGATTCAGATGTCTGACGACTCCTCTATCTTATTGTGGCCCTGTATCAGGCGTTGATGGTGATTGTTGGTTTGGGCCATCTCCTCCAGGAACCATTCTCCACCCGTTCTTCAAATGTAAATGGGCCTTTTCCTCAGTCTTGGTTTCTGAGTTGAAATCCTATTGCTCGTACAATCTATTTTCCAAATGCCCATGTGTTATAGTTTTTGGATACCAGAAATCTTATATTGTACTCAACACCATTAAACACCCCAATTTTAGTTTATTTGCACGAATTACACATACCTATGTATTACAACCTATTACATTTGACTGTATACTGTTAGCTGGAGTCCAGTGTGGATACATGGGATCAGGAGAGCCAGGTGGGTAACCACCAAATCCAGTACTGGCCTCTGGCTCTGTTCCTCTATGAAAGTGGGCTCCATATGGGATGGGGACCTGTCATTGAAAAGATTGTATGGAATAATTACCTGCTCCAGACAATATTAGAAGAAGGTGAGTACTGAGTGTGATGCCCCATCCTGGTGGGCCCATGGTGCACTGGCAGAAGCTAAGTGTGACTGTCAGTGGAGGTGTCACAGTGATACAGAGGTAGAGTTGGTGCTCCAGTGGAACATGATGCTTTTTCCTGCATGAAAAAATAAAGATAGTTAATTTTAATTTCTCTTTTAAGAGTGATTGTTCTTGGCTGGGTTTCGTCCCTATAAAACTTCACAAAGTCATTTCAGGTAGTTGAAAGCTGTCAGTGCACCCAATTTTCCTCTCATTCAGCAAAGGATTTCTTTGGGAGGAAGGTTTATGACATATCTTTGCAGGAAGAGCTCAGTCTGGCAGGGAGACTTACCAGCTGACTGCAAAGGCATTTCCATGACAATGAAGGCTGTCTTGATACCTTGGCTTGAAGATACCTTGAAGAGATGAAGGCCTGATGTGAGATCTCTTACAAGAAAAATTAACTTGTTTATGGAAGGAAATGGTTTCTTTGCTTATATGCTGGGTTTACCAGGGATCAAAGATCTCTGAGCTTTGAATTTTATGGGCACCAAATGAAGAAAATATCTCATGGAACATGGAGGTTAGCAAAATAGTTGGACAACCATGCAGATTTGTAGCCTTTGTGATGCATGAGAGCACCCAGACACTACCGCTGGGACAGGCATTCTCTGAGCCTGTGGGAGCTTACTGGATTCCCATATATTAGCCAGCCTAGGGTGGAAGGGGTGTCTGACCTGGCACTGCAGAGCAGAACAGGTCAAAGGCTTCAATTAGTCTGTGTCTCCAGTGGCACTGACGGCACGTGTTTATCTTGGTAATCAGACCCTCCAGCCCCATCTCATATATTAGCAGTTGCAATATAAATAATAATCAGATTCAGTCCATTGCATTTAACATTTTAATGTAAGCTGAGGATTTCTTCCTGATCTTAGCTTTTGATTAGGTGGCATTTTTGAGCACCAGGTTAATAAGACTGACTGTATTCTCTAAACATCCGACTTTCATAGTCAGAGGTGAGGGCTGAAATGAATTATCATGTTTTATACACTTGACTCAAGCTAGCCAAAAGGTCATGCTTAAAATTCTTGAAATATTTTTTCTTACTACATTTGGTTTTGATCCATATTGGATGGAGAATAAAACATTCACAGATTTTCCATTAATTGTGTTTTTCCAGCCTGTGGATGCATACTGAAGTTAGTGCTTCCTTGAGCTTCTTAAAGAAGCTGGTCACTGAAAGTGTTTTGCAAAGATGTCCAACAGGTCTTACCCTCTTTCTGTCATGTGGCCAGGGTCTCATGAACGTATCTTTCCTTAATCTTGGGGTTCAAAACTCTTCAACTGTTCAGGTAAGACTTGTCAAACCTGTTTTGTTTTGTGCACTGAAATGTATAATTCAAGAATCATGAGAAGAAAAAACTCACTCTTTTGTGAAAAAATTCATGCTGCACCACTTTCTTGACTCTGAAATGATGATAAAAGGATTATTTCTGGGATAGTGGCCTTCCATCTTCAAACTAATAATAGATTTAATCTATGCTATGTCAAAAAAGACTCTAGCTGTCCTAATGACATGGAAGATAAATTTATGGAATGAACCTCTCCTTGATGTTTGTACCTGCACACATACTTAGCCTTCACTACTGCTTATGAAGTTCCCTTTATGGCCAACAAAACCAATGGTTTGGAGACAAACAGTAGAAATACTGCTTGTCATGAACAAATCTTGCACATTTGATTGGTTGTGTCCTGATGTAAAGTAAGCTGCAAGTTTGTGCTGGGGAGAAAGGGAAGGAAGGTGCTGGAAGGTTCACAGTGAAGTGAAGAAGGGAATATTCTCCTCTAAAGAAATAAGTGCACCAAGGTAGTCTGTACATGTTGCTTTTTGGCACATTGGCACTTTCTCCATTTACTATCACGATGTGGGCAGTCTCACTAAGTCAATAGTCCTTCCTCTAGGCCAGCTTTCTGAAATGTTATTTGAAGTACTTCACTTAATCAGGTTTCAGAGGAATCCTTCTCTTCAGCTGTTGAAAATTGTTAATATCACAAAGACAGTCTCAGTCTTGCTGCTGTAGCTAGTATTGGGCGCACTAAAGAAGAGAGGGGCACTTCAACCAGTGCAGTTGTTATCTGTGTGCTACAGCAGAGAGCCTTGAATCTTTAATCCAGTATCAACCACTTTGCCTGGTCAGCACCTGGAGAGTTTCTTGCATTTTAATTTTCCAGGTCACAACCCCAGCAAGCTTGGGAAGGCTATTCTCTAAGTCAAGATAGGCATTCTCTATCATGCTTTTTCTAATTGTAAGGCTTCAGTCTTGCAGGCTGATGTGGAAGTGCACAGACAATCCTTGTCTCTGGTCTTCTAATGTTAGGAGAGCACTGCCCTGAGCCAGCCTGGTAGTAAACTCTGTCATGAGATATTCTCCAGGTAATGAAGCCTTCCTTTGTGGAAAGCGAACCACATAAAGATCTTTTTCTTCTTCAGGCCCTATAGGCTGATGTTATTCTGATGCCTATGGTACCTTTGCATTGCAGCATACTGGGAACCCACATTCTCCAGCCCTCACAAGCCCTTGTGCAGAGCTATGTATTTGCCATCCACAGCACCTTTGTTCATATTCACCCATGACGCATGTGGAGCTGTGAAATCAGAGTTCATACTGATCTAATAGAGGTTAATTCTCAGATTCACAACATTTGCTGTGGGGAAACTTTATTTTCAAGGGAGTGCTGAATGAGCAGGAGGCACATGGACATAAGGGTCCACTCTCATTTGTGGAAGGGACTACTAGAGATGAAAGCAGCTTCAGCTGTCTCATCTTTGAAGGATTAACTCAGACCCTCCCCTGTGATACCATAGGTGAAGGTCTAAGGTCTGTGAAGGGTGCAAACGTTTATGAGTTTGTCTGTACTACAGGGCAGGTAAGGAGTTTAGGCTTGGAGTCTTTCTGACTGGGGGTAGTGGTGGTTGTTAGTACGAATTCCTCAGGGTCTCTAACCACACCAGGCAGCTCAGGGGAAAGATGTTTTATTGTTAACAGGGACAGGGCTGCATTTAAGGCTGCAGGTCTCAGCCTAAAACGTGCTCAGAGATAGAGCGCTGAGAATGAGAGCATGGGAATACAGGTGAGGGAGCTAAGAGGGGTAGGTGAGGAGGAGGGAGAGATAGGAGGTGGCCAGAGCGGGCTAGAAAAAGAGGGAAGAGTTAAGAGATCAAGAGTTAAGAGAGTGAAAAATTAGGAGAGTTAAGAGAGTGGGGAAATTAAGAGAACGAGGTTCTTCTTACAATACATTATCTCTTTCTATAATGAATATTCTAGTTTACACTAACCAACCAACATATAACACGAAATACAAGGGGTTTCACATACAGCCTATAGGAGTGACTCTATTAACCTATCTGAATTCACATTCCTCAGATTCTTCCTTGTCTGGCCAGGCTTTTGCCAATCAACATCAGTGGCAAAACTGACTTTTATTTCTCTTTTGACCTTTGGATTCTCTATCAGCAAAAGGGTTTTGTTTAGTTCAGAGGATTCTCTTTTTGCTGGCTAGGCTATTGTTCTTGGGTTATATAGTAATTGACTCAGTATCCTGAGTCTGAAAGCTAACTTCCATCTCTACTTTGATTATGAGTTTCATAATTTCAGAATCTTTTGCTGAGCATTCATTTTTATAGAGTTTCTCAGTTTTAGCTTCTCCAACAACTGGGTTATTATGGGATGATGAATTGAAAACAAATAGTCTTTCCTTCTCAGCTTGTTGGTTTCTGGATGTAAGTCTGTATCTCTACCCCGTTTTGTAGTGCCTTGCTGCTTCCTTCCTGCTCCCATGGGCTCATAGGGAAATAATGAACTTCAGTGTCATCAGACTTTTCTGCTTTCACCAGAATACCCTGAAGGCAGCAGGAGATGAGGTATGGCAAAGTTTTCCTAGAAGCGGCTTGACATTGCTTCCCTTCCACAGCAAACAGCACTCTGGTATCTTCAGGCCAGAATCATCCCCATGTGAAATCTTCTGGTGATGGAGTGTAAAAAAGATATCTAAATCCCTGCCTAAGCCCTTTCTGCTCCTGAAGCATAACTGCATTCAGTGGAAAAGAGCCAGAGAGCGAGATTTTTTTTGTTGTGAACACGTCTGGCCAAGAAACAGGCATTTAAAAAAGATTCAGTAGTAGTCCCAGGGTAAAACCTGTTAATTCCATTGAATTTTCTAACAGCTTTATTTGCTTGAATCAGTTCATTTTCATACCTTCCCTTTGGATGTCATGTGGTTTTGGTCTGGGATGTTGAGATGCTCTGTACAGTCACAAATTAAATACAGGCCTTCATATTCAGCATTTCTTAAACCCTAGAATGCCAGGTACCACCAATGGTTTACCCTTTTCAAGTTTATACATCAATGTGGGAGCTCAGCAGGTCTCCCACTGACAGAGTTGAGCTCAGGTATCAAGAGCTGAGGATTGTGCAGACAGGACAGCTTCACATTTGCTCTACCTCGGTGCTTCATTTATTAATGATTTACATCAAGGTGAATGTAAATTAAAACCCCAGATACACACACTGCCACAGTAGGGTTAAACCTGAACTGCCAGTGTGGCAGTCCATAATATGGTGACATTTCACCTCTTAAGGCTCTCTATTTTGATGTCTCTTGGCAGGCACAAAAATTGGTATCATTCCTGCTCACAAGTAGCTGGCGAGAAAATGGAAAATGACTTGTGTAAAAATCTAGTATGCTGGCAAGTGCTTTACATATTAAAACAAAGATAAACAGCTCAGAAAATGGTTTTTACATATTTCATTCACCTCTAGACATTTTGCAAGCTGAAAACAGAGGCACAATGATATGCAGCTGTTCCAATGAAGAATCACTGTTGAATGATAACAATTTTTGGAGAAGATAAATTTGCTGCACTTGCCCATCTTGCTGTGGTGGTTTTAAAATGTACCACACCACAGTCATGTATAGATGTTCCTACAGGGGAAGGGGTCTCTCATCTCTGCTGAGATTCTCTTGGGCAGGGGATTGGGCATGGTCATGTATTGGTAAATCTGGTGTTTGTGCTGGGCTGTGACTGCTTGCCTACAATCCTCTGGGTGAAGAATGTTATCCTCTGGTGCCTAGAAAGTCTGGAAACCATTCCTTGCTGTTTGGATAGATAAGATGGACCTTGGTTTTCTCAATACTGAGAGCAGACTGAATTCAACATCTTGAGCAGATAAAACTCAGTAGGCAGGTGGGTCATCTTTGCTTGTGTTCAGTCAAATGGGATGTTCCCCATGAAGGAGCATGGTTGATGCCTAAGTGCAAACCAGACAAGATTGGACTTAACAAGGATTCTCCTGAAAAATTCTGGATCTCTCTAGTGTTTCTGAAGGAAGCTGTGATGCATTCTGTTTACAAGCTGTGTTAAGGTAGGGCTTGATACATCAACTTCAAGCTGTTAGTCCTCCTACTCCTGTTGGAAGGTGATTTAAATTGTAATTCACAAAACAAAAAGGGGACTGAGAGTGACATTGGGCATCTGTGGGAGGCAGAGCTACTGTACAGCTGCCACTGAGCTGCTGACCAGTCTGAGCTGCTCTTTGCCTCAGTTTCCCCTCTGCCAAAACTGGAGAAGCAATGCTGTGGGAAGAATCACTAAAGACAGCTCAGGTAGGATTGCAGAGCACAGGTATGAGCACTATCAGGTTATATTGTTTCCCTCTTGCAAAACCCTCCTCCAGGTTGGCAATCTCCTTGAAGACATTCGTGTCTTTTCTGAGAGAGGCAGGATTTGTGAACCTGATGCCTACTATTAATCTAAGAGTATTTATGTTATGTGTAATCAACTATATTAATTATTATATTGTTATAATATAATATTTATATATAGTATATATAAATATATAGAATATTTCTATATAATATAATAATTATATATTAATTATTATATTGTTATAAGGCTTAGCTTTAAATTTTGTATCACACACCTCCCCAGAGCAGGAGAGCACTACATTCAGTTTTACTAGCTCCTGGAGGTGGATTATACCCCACTTGATTGTTTACAACAGTTGTGAAGATTCAATACCATTTTAATGAGGCAGTAGCATATCAAGAAATGTATCCACTAAATGCAGTAGTCAGTAGTTGATTGGTATTTAATTGACATGTGTTAATAGTCCTATTAGATCTGAGTTAAATCCACAGTTGAAGCACTAATTTTGAATAGGGGAATAGGGAAATCATGGTTTGAGGTAAAAATATGTACTAAAAGTACAGCAGCTTTTAATAGAAAAAATTATCACTAAATAAAGTTTTAAGTATATTAATAAAGTTTTATACTGACTTTAGCAACTGCTTACACATAGTAGATGTTTTAAAACACATGAAAATTACATAAAAGACAAGTTCTGTCAATTATTGCTGGAAGATTCATAAGGACTTATCTGTGGAGGTAATTTCTGTCTCCTCTTGCAAAGATTCAAACTTCATTGTTTTACAGGAAAGTTTTTTTAAATGTGTGTTATTTAATATGAAGGTGGACATTCTTCTCCAGGAACTTGGTCATGAAGATCAGTAGTTTGGCAACTGAGCTTCTCCAAGCAATGGTGTTATTGCCATCCACAGAGGTTTCAGACTGTAACACTTCAATCCACTGTTATTGCAGCCACAGGAAGTACCTCACAGGCCTATTGAATGAGGATGAATGAAATGCATGTTTAACAGGGACAAAACGAAGGACAAAGAGTTTCCTAGGTTGAGAAGATCTCAGGGGAAGACACTGAGTTTGGTGCCTTGCATGATCCCACAGGTTCAGTTTTCAGGGGACATCTTGCACCTGAGCTGAGAGGGACCTTCAGGACAGCAGAGTCATGCATAAATTGTCTTTGAATGAGCTGCATTGCTGTAAGTCTGTGCCCTGCCCTGAACAGGATTTGCAGGACAGGAATGGGAAGTATCCTAACCATTCACAGAAGCTACCTGCAAATGGGGTAAACTAAGACACAGAGTCTTCCAGTGCTTTACCCTTCAAAAGGCAGCACATGAGAGCTGCAGCACCATGGGAAGGCCTCTCTATGTGCCAGCCTCACTGTGTCACTTGTCCCAGGCTGTGTTACTGCCCTGTTCCCATGCAAGCCCTGGGCACTTTCACTGCTCAGCAGCTTGAATCATACCCAGGCAGCACCTGTGTGTCCTCCTTGCTCCATCTTTGCCTGGATCTTAGTATTCCATAGCTGAGCAGTTGGGACCCTTCACTTCTGGCAGGCTGCCTTCTTGTTCCCATCACTACGTGTCGGTAGGTGGTTCCTGTCTAATGAAACTCCTTTCCAAGGGAGGCTGTTGATGTGCTCCAGCATCGCCAGATGGTCCCCTTACCTCTTCTTCTCTCACACTCCCTTGGAAACATTAATGATCCCTAAACCTCTCTGATGGAGGGGCTCCTTTTTGTGACAACCTCATTACATGGTTATCAGAAGCTGCCACTATCCAGGTTGTCAGGACAACCAGCTTGATTCAGAGTCAGTGGAAAAGGTCTGAACCTCAGGCAAATAACCATCCCCAGCTCTCAGCAGATGCTCACCCACAGCCAGTTGCCAGGGCACTGGGAAGCCATGACGTCATGGGCCAAGCAGGCCTCCAAATTTAATTGTTAGCTTTCATCATCCCTCTATGTCCCCTCCCCCCAATGCTCTTCACAGCAGCGCCTGCACAGTTAATCAAGTGCTTCTGTCGTGCCATTTCAGACACCTCTGGAGCTGCCTGGTCTCAGCAGGGCTGGTAGAGAGGCTCCCACAGTCCCCCATGTAATGCAGCCTTGGGGAGGAGTGGGACCATGGGGCCAAATACCTGTGCCTCAGCAGCCTGGCATAGGGGAAAACTGCATGGGACTGTAATACCCACAGCTCTTAGGCAACAGAATGAGTTGCTTCTTCCTGGAGTTTTGTTGATGGGGATGGATTGATGGTCAGAGTTAATTTTATCTGTAAGATGAGCTCTCTGGCAGCTATCACTGAGTATGGGAGGTTATTTGGATCCTCAACAGGATGCCCTCTTCCCATGAAAACCTACTAACACCCCATCAGGAGTCACACTGTATTGCTCAAATTGTGTTGTGTTTGCCAGCAAGGTGTGATAAATGTGGCAGAACCAACTGGGGTGTAGATGAAGGCTGTGCCTGCCTTCCTGCCCTGCTGATGTAGAGGGGTTTTACTCTGCACCCTTGTGCCTTCACTAGGGCATGTCTGAGCCACCTCTGGAATCCTGTATCCCATTAAGGTTACATCCTACATCGCACTGAACAAAGCTTCCTGCAGGTGTGTATCTGCAGAGCTTTCCTGAACTCCTGCCCTGTTTGAGCGCATTCCCTGTGAAAGCAGGATCAGGCTGCTCTTTGAAAGGATTCTTCTTTTAGCTCAAGAAAGACTTTTTCTAACTCACTGGACATCCCAGCTAAGTGTACCTTTGATTTCTGAAAATCTGGTGCTTGGTGTTCTTTGTTGAGACATTCAGCCTTGCACATCCCTCTGGCACAGAGAAGGCTGCTAGCTAGGCAGTGCAAGTCTGTAGCTCTGCAGTCTGGGAGGTTCTATCTGATTAATTTTAAGAGGTGAGGTTACCTGGCACTGGGCTTTTGAAGTCTTCAGGCATGTTTTGAATGCTACAAGGCTAGTTTGCTCAGAGCTAAAATTTCTTTCTCTTGCTTTGCTAGGTATTTGCTATCTGGCCCTGAATTTCTGTAGGGTTGCATCTTCAGGATGAAGTTGCCCCTTGGCCACTCCTGATTTGGAACACACCAAGGAGGGGCTGGGAAGCTTGTGCACACTCCATCACAGAGACACTCCAGCACAGACGATTGTTATACAGCCAGTCCTGCCTATTTTAGTACACAAGAAAGCTGTTGGTGTTGGTGATGCACATGGCCTAGCTAGGTCCTTCCTCCTGCTTCTCAGACACCTGAGCACTGGAGCTCAAATTAGGGCAGTTTCTGAAGTTATTTTTTCAGGATGAGACTCTTGCTCAGAGACCAGATGGCTCCTGAAAAAATGGTTTTGGGGGTTTGGGCAGGCCCTGCGGGTCTTGGAGGCTGAACCTAATGGATGGCTGTGCGGACTCTCAAAGCATTTCCAACTTGCTGGGACAAGCATGTGACAGTCACACGGAATTGATGTCTAGCAGGGACTGGCCTGCTTTCCTGTGCCCTGTGAGGACAAAGTCATCACCATGTCCATTCTGGGCCAGGTCAGACCCGGCCACCCTCTGCAGGTCGGTCCCAGGTGGGCCCATGGAACTAGTCTAGCTTTCACTGCAAAGCCTCACACCCCAGGACTGTGCAGGTGCCTTGACAATGCAGTCAGTCTTTTTTTTTCCATCTCCCAGCAATGTGCTTGAGCAATGTGCCCATTGTCAGCACGTGCAGCGGCTCATACTTTGCAGCAGAGCCCTCCAGCTCCAACAGGGTCAGCCTCATTACAGCTGGGATGAGGAGCAAGGGAGCTCTGTGGTTTGGGCAATTTCCCTTTTGTGGCCTTTGCTTTTGCTTCCTTTCTTTGTCTCCTTTGCCAGGAAGGCATGGGATAGGCATGAAAAATCAATATTCTATCAGGTATGGGACAGTTGGCTTCCATTTAGCAGCTTAAAGATAGCTGGAGAGCCCCGGAAGGCTGAAATGCACAGGTTCAAGGGTTTTGTGGTCTTCAAAGGCCAACCTGAAAGGCACAGACGTTTACAAACCTCTAATTTTCAGGCGAAATTCCACTGTGCACAGTCAATACTTGCAAAGTTTCTTTGGCTCCCAGAAGAGTTGTAGCTTTGGACAGCACGGACCTGACCTGCTTTTCACTGCATGCAGTCACAGAGTCAAGTTTCTGTTCTTTGTTAGGGGAAAGGAAACTGAAATTCTTCCTTCATCTGCTGTTGCCCAGCCTTTGGCAAAGTCAGACAGGAGCCAAACTGGGCTTGGTGACTCAGAGAGCCTGCAGTTTTCTTATGGTGCTCGTAAGAGCAGTTCTGCTAAAAGTTTATGCTGAAACTAGATTTTAGTTGGATTTTTAAAAAAAGGAATGGAAGTGATTCGCTCACAGATTCAGTCTTAACATCTGTAATTGCCTGATTTCATGCTCCATCTGCAGCTCTTCCATGAGCTGCCTCCTACTTTCGGAACCCTCTTTTGGAGTGGGACTCACACTTCCCATGGCTTGTGGTACGCCAGAGTGTGGGGCTGGAAAATGACCCATCAGTCTTTCCAAAGTCATCGGGAATGATTTTTACTCTGAAGGTGCCTAGGTAGTGCTGGTCCCCCATCTGCTCAGTCCTTTCCAGCTCTGGGCTGTTTTAAACAGCAGTTTGCAGCAGCCAGTGTAGTCTGCAGGGCTGGCTGAGCCTGCAGGGACCCTGACAGCTCCTTCAGCTGCATTCCCTTCCTAGCTGCAGTCATTCCTAGCAGAATACAGTCCTAGCAAGTCATTCCTCCAAAAGCTTTGCATGGACTTTGATAGAAGAGCCGAAGGCCAAAACCTGCACTCTCTGCTACCTAACTTGCTTTGGCTCAAGAAGAGTGTGTCCTCTGCAGGAGTTACCCCATTGCTTGTTCCAACCCTCTTGGATGCATGCAGTGCTGTCACCAGGGTGGATGCTACATGCAGCAGAAAAGGGAAGGCTTCTTCCATTGTTAAGGGACAGTAGATTTGCACAATTCCTGCTTATCTTAGAGGATAGTGATCTAGACACAGGTGTAATTCTATGAGGGACTGGAAAGAACACTGACAATTTGCTCAATGGCTTGACTATAATCACTGCAGAACCAGCCAGCTAACTAACAGATTTGACTCATACTGGGTAAGAAAACCTTTGGCTTAAAGCAGGAGAGGATGGTAGTGATTCAGTCAGGGCTGTTTGTCGCGTCAGGGCTGCTTGTCGCATCAGTGTGGACTGGGTAACTCAGTGAGTTCCCTTTGAACGAGCTGTAAGGCAGCAGCCTGATCACTCATGGTCAGAGAAGATCACATGCCATGTGGTGAGGCTGGCTAGGTTTGTTATCTCTTGGATACATGTGGCCTGCCTAACCTTTGGCAATAGCAGCAAGCAGAAGGTAAGTCTTCATTGCTTGCCCTTGGCTGCTCCATAATGTGTTATTACACATACTCTGTGCATCTCCAGCAAAAAAAAATTCCCCACCAAATCAAACAAAAAAATGGTCAAAAATATGTTCACTTTGGTATGTAACAGCACAACCCTTTCCATTGGTGGCACTTGGAGCTGGTAGAGCTTCCTGCCAACCCTGGGACCAGGCACAGCCCCAAGCTCAGAGCATGGCTGGTGCTCCCAGCTCCATGCTCATGTCCTTGGAGGCTCTGCCGCAGAGATTGTAAATTTGGTCATGTTTATATGCACTTTTTTTTCCCCTGGAAATATTGTAAATGTGAGATCATCCTTATCAAAGCTGGGTCTGTTTCTACTCTTTGATACCTTTCATGGAGGAGCTGAATTCGTGGATTCAGAAGGAGCAGAAGGACCACACTTTGCCTAGGGAAGCATAATTCGAAAAGAATGAAAGAAAAGGGAAAACACGTGATCTTTCTTCTGGTGCATTGGGGATATTTGCAAGGAAGTGCCCTCTTTGTTGCAGGAGAGGCCAGAGCTGGTTGCTCCGGCCTTACTCCTGCTGGGCTTCTCCCACGTTTGGATGCGGACAGGAGAATCCCACAGGCTCCCGCACGCAGATGTCATCCAGGGAAACCCCGAATTCACGGTACATTTCCTATTCCCAACAGACGAAGACCAGGGACCGTGATAATCCCTTTCAGGACCCCTTTCACCCCCGGCAGGCGCCCTCCCGCCTACTAGATGCCCGCACACCTCCGAGGGGGCATGCGGGGAAGGGGCTTGGAAAGCGAACACCCCCCCGCGTCGCACGTCCCCTGCGTGCTGCCTTGAAACAGGAGATCCGNAGGTAACCCCAGCCGGGCGGCAGAGAGTGACCGCGGCTCCAGGTAGCCCCGGCCGCGCAGCAATGACCGACCGCCGTTCCAGGTAACCTCGGTCGGGGCTGTTCCAGATAACCCCGGCCGGGCCCTGCGGCCGCCGGCGAAGCGCGGTGCCTGTGGCCGCGTCTGCGGCACCCCGTCTCCTCCCGACGA
>VWYI01015209.1:79717-102309 GCA_013399455.1 Anthoscopus minutus
CCGACGATTGGGAGGATGACGCCGCGGGCAGAGCCAAAGTGCGGCGGTGTCGGGGTTGACTCTGCGTCTCCGGAGTGCCGCTGCCGTCAGTGACACCTGTGTTGCCGGGCAGTCAGCGGTGGCCGGAGCCCGGTGTCCTTCAGGAACAATTCGCAGAGCCGCAGCCGAAGTTGTGTCAGCGCCCTAGCACCGGCCATGAAAGCGGCCGCGGTCGCGGTGTGTGTATTCGCCATCTCCCAACAATGCCGCCTCTGGGTTGCGCTTCTGCAGAAGAGTGAGAAATTCTGGGCTATAAATAACTCCGCCTTTTTTTTTTCCCCTCCCCCCCCCCCCCCTTTAATACTCGTTATTGGCAATGTGCATACGCGCACCCGATTGACTTTTGCACCCGAAATCTGATCAGGGAAGGGTGGTCTCTCCTTGTGCGTGCATGCTGGTACCTGATGCCACACTGGAGCTGGTCTCTGTAATGGGCTGTCCCTTTGTCCCAGACTTGTACAGCTAGCTGAGGAAGTGCTCCATCGTGATGTTTGGCCAGTCCAGGCTTCTCTCCTCCGGTGAGGGAATGCATTCGGCACGAGTGGCCCCTTTTGCTGGTCATTGAGGCAGTTTTGAGATCCACTTTTCACCGATGCCAGAAAACGAGCGTTGTTTTATATGCAGCGAGGTATTTAATGTGGAAGGCTGAGGGAATTCAGGCAAGGAGAAGCCATGGATCCAAAGCGAGCGACGTCTGAAAGAGATGGTTGGGCCCAGGTTGGGAAGAGAGGAGTTGTTTGGGGCCCTGAGGGGTGTTGAGGGGCTGGATTTTGCCTCTCCCTCGCGTCTTTCTGTTTGCGGGGTGGGCACAGCGTGTGCCAGGAGTGAACAGCCTGGGCCTCTGTGTGGAGAGTTTGGCAAACCCCTTTAAAGGCTCTGTGCCTGTGATGACCCCGACCCGGCGCCGGGGCTGCCCGAGAGAGGACGCTGCTTTCTCTTGGCTTTCTGGACGCGGGCGAGGATGCCTGCGCAGGGAACCTGGACGCCGGAGATCAGCATGGGCTTTGCTGAGCGGCTCTCGGGCTGATATGGACTGCCTCAGA
The DNA here is from genome assembly GCA_013399455.1 of Anthoscopus minutus. Taxonomy (NCBI): domain Eukaryota; kingdom Metazoa; phylum Chordata; class Aves; order Passeriformes; family Paridae; genus Anthoscopus; species Anthoscopus minutus. The sequence goes on from VWYI01015209.1 coordinate 80,800, forward strand.
GCAAGGAGAGGGAGAAGGAGGACAGAGCCAGGCTGCTATCTGCCTGCCCGAGGGGGAGAGGGAAGAGGACACTGCGACCGGAGGGGTAATGAGACCGACTTCCCTGGCTCCTCTCGTGTGAATCCACCTTCTCTGTGGCTTTCATGCAGGGAGGAGGGGGCCCAGGGACAGCTCCGGAGCCACCTAGAAGGAGGAGGAGGATGCTGTGCCGGGGCAAGTGGAAGTGTGGCACATGGCTGCAGAGGAGCCTCGGGCTTCTAGTCACAGGTTACTCAACGATATGAACAGAATGCGGAGTAAATTAAGGGTCAGGGGTAATGGGTTGTAGGTCTATAGGTTGTAGGGACATGAACTAGTGGGTTGACAGAGGCCGGGTAGCGAAGGTTGCCATCACATATTGTGTGCATGGAGAGGAAGGATTGCCGTGCTGGGTTTTCTGCGGTGAGCATAGGCTGATGAGGGAGGATGATGCCTGTGGCTGTATGGGTTGGAGCTGGATTCCTTGAGTGTGGAACTGGGCAGAGGAACTGGTGGCAGGCACAGTGCAGGAGGCTGAAAGCTGGCTGGCTTCATAGATGGGGAGGCTGCAAGCAGCTGTCTCTGTGCTGCAGAGGAGGTTGTACTCTGAACCAAGTTGTGCATGGATGGTATTCCCTGAGTGACTCTGGATAACTTAAAGTAAGCCTCAGTAGCTCCTGTGAGCCCTGAGCTCCTTTTACAGGATTAAGTTTCAGGCCGCATGGGCCACCACTTGCAGCAGCAACAGTTTGGGAGGCAGCTGTGGCAGCAGTGCTGCAGGAGGCAATATTCAGGGTGAGCTGCTTTGGTTGTCACAGGGCCTGAGCCTCATTCACCTCAGGGCTCTAACACCAGCATGCTGGTTTTTTGTAGGGACTGATGAGGGCTTTGTGCGCTCTGAACTAACAGGCCCAGCAAGACAGGTTTCCCAGAAGTTGGGGAGCATTTTACTGCTGACGCCAGGGAAGAGAACTTTATCTTTCAGGGTAGACTATTGACAGTAAGGATCTGACCAAAACTCAGAAAATGTGTGGGAGGCCAGATTGTCCTGTGTGTCTTGAGCTGACTTCCAAAGTCTGGAAAAACAAAATTGGGCACAAGAGGTTGTCTTCCTCCAGCTCCCTGTATTTCTTTTCAGGTTTTGTACATACAGAGATAGGTGAGACACATTCAGCTCTGCAACATGTTGGTGACCACAACAACCCAGCTTTTGTGCTAGCCATCTCCTGGCTTGGCAACATTTGCTCCTAGAGGAGAGCTGGTTTGTGGTAATAGTCCCATTTTCAGTTCCTGTTTCCTTTCCCTTTCTTCTTTTTTAAATTTTAATACTTCAGTTGTGACTGTAGATCCAAGCATCCCTGGAGCTGACAGTGTTCTGGGATCAAAACCAGCTGGGAATCTGAAGGTCTTTCAGATCTGCCTACAATTCCTTCATTTTAGTCATGTCTGCATGGAACCGGTTGCAGGGGACATGTTGCCAAATTTGGCTTCCACTGCTGCTCTGGTTGGACTCCCTGTGACTTTGGGACATTAACAGTGCTGTCACTTTGTGTCTTTCTGGTTTGAGTACTGTTTTCTGTTCTTTCTGTGCTGCATAGTGGGCAGACTGGAGCCCACTGCAATCTTCCTCTTTCATTACCATCCTTAGCTCATGCCAAAGGTGCTTGAAGCTTTTTTTTCAGGAACTTAATGGGGAGGCCAGTGGTAGAAAGAGGATAGAAAAACATGAATTAACTTCCATCTGCAGAAACAAACTTTTTCATTCACCAGTGCTATTTTGTGTTCAGCTAGCATTTTCTCCCTGTAGCACTATTTTACCTTTTACTTTTCAGACACAAATAGTTGCACTTGTGTATCTTCCTTTATGTTGTCTTTGATTTTCCTGTTTCTTGAAGAATGGCTTTAGGCTGAGTGGTAATTAGTAAGTTTAATTGGGCTGGGGTCAGCACAGGTAGAGATACTCATGTGAATGTCTTACCTCAGACTTGCTGTTGCTGTTTGTCTTCTGCTCCTAGCAGTAATTTTGTAATGGAAAAATATTTTAAAAGTATCTGTGGTTTGCTGGTGGATAGCCTCAGTGCTTGGATTTCTGGAGATTGTTTCCAGGTGAACATCAGCAGCTGTGGCTTGTATGCAGTGAACAGCAAGTGTGTCACTGTGCTTTGTTGGAGATAGCCAAAGCACCTCTGATTTTGCATGTTCAGTTGTGCTGCTCCAACTTAGCTCTGAGAGTGCACTGTCTGTATGTTAGCTTCCTAGGTTTTCTTAGACAGGAGATTGGGCTGCAAGGCACTCACTGCCTCAGGCGGTGTGGGATGTGGCAGGTTGGGTGCACCTTGCTCTGGGCAAGCACTGTGGCATCTGCCCTGGCAGTCCCGCTGATAGGTATCCAGGAAGCCTGTGATGTTGTTGATACAGTCTCTTGTCCCCCTGTTCTGGAGCTCTTGATCCCAGGAAGCCTGGGCAGGAGACAGAAAGGCCTACAAGTGCTCCAGTTCATTGGCTTCTGGGTTGGGAGGATCTTTGTGTCAGCATATGGCACCAGCTGTACCTGCAAGTCTGGCTCTTGGAGCTCTAGGCTAGGTGCAGTTCCAGGTACTCTGGTGTCCTGCCTTGTATTGTTCCTTCCAGAAGCAGACTTGGAAATCACATCCCTCTTAAATAGGGGCATGTTCTGCTCATTAGGAAACCTCTGATAGGAATGGTGCTTTGTTTTAATCTAAAGGCTTATCATTATGGCTGTGTGCATTAAGTATTCAAGGGTAAAATAATGTTATGTATTCAGTGTGTTCATTTCCCAGCATTAGTTTTATTGTCAGTTGCTTATCTAGTAGTGTACCAACAGATGTGACTGAATCTTGAATGATGCAAAGCAAAGCATGTCTCTGTCCTGGAGTCTTTGCTGCCAGTTCCACAGTTGGAATAGTATTCAGTGACTCCACGTGCTGCGTTTGGGGCTCAGTGTGGTGCTCTGATACAGCACTGTAAGGCTTATAAAGTTGGGGAATGGCAAAGGTAAGGTTGGATATACATCCTTTGCTCTTCTCTGGTCATATGTAAAGTCTTAATGCTATCAGAAGAAAATTAAGGCAATTTGGATCCAAAATATGCTCAAGGAATCTTTGGGTAATTTCATGTTTCTTTATTGTCCCAGTGGCAAAAGTGTTTTTTCTCAGAGAATGGAAGCAAAGATTTGGATGTGATCCTTTGACTTCTGAAGGTGACACCTGGCATGTGGATCACTGAGCTCTGTGCTGTGGTCCAGCTTGCTGTTCATGCATGTGTTTCACTTTGCCACACCTCAAGGTGCTGCAGTGTCATTTTTGTCCAGCTGTAGATCTCCATAAGCCTGAAACAAACTGCCATTTTGACACTACAGTACAGCACAGACTCCGGAGCTAAATCATTCTCATTTCCTTTCTAATCCTCAAGTGTTAAAAATGCTCTGGCATCTTAGCAGGCTCAATGTTGCTCTGCAGGGTGTATGTACAGTTGGATGCATGTGACTAGGGCAGTGCTAAAACATTTTCTTCGCATGTCACCTTAGTGGACTCATTTCTCCAGACTGCTGTTGAAGGGGCAGCAGCTGTGCCCCCATCTTCCCCTCCCCCTCCCCATCTCTGTCCATTTGGTGGCATAAAAAAATCAGCTTCCTTTATTTAGAAAAAAAAGTACTTCTCTCTGTCTCTTGAGGAGCGTGAAAGGCCTAGTGTTTTCCATTGTCTTCCCTAGTGTTTTCCAAGTCGGCTGCTTCTCTATTGTGAAGGAGAAAATCCACCAGATCAGAAATTTTCTAGGTGCTTCCCTGCAGAGAGTCTTGATTCAACCTGCAGTGCCCAGATGCCAGCTCGTATTTATCTGATGCATCCAGCCACTCCCCAGATGAACCACAGGGCTGCTGGTGCGTAGTAAACCTGAATGGGAAAACTCAAGGTATACAGTTAAAATCCTAGGCATTTGCTAAAGCTGTTTTTAGTATCTCCTGCCTTCAGAGACAGAACTGTGGACTTGGATTTGGGATGCTTTTGATGTGTCACCAGAAAAGCTGTCATATGTGTGTTTGCATAAATGGAGGCTTGGGAAATGCTTTTAATTGTGATTCTGCTTTGCACTGCACAGATTGTCATGCTTTGAGCTCAGGTTTGTTTGTATCAGGGGCAGACATTGATAACACAGCTCCTATTGGTACATGAATGTTTCAACAACTGAAATGAAGTCTGCTCCAGAAAAGAGCTGCTTACATCCGCGTTAGATCTCTTTAGTGAGTGTAGCAGCTCAGGTTGGCATTTTCTGCAGATGTAGTCTACGTCAGCTGTGCTGTGCTATGACTGTCCTGTCTTCATTCCAGAGAATTCAAACTGGGAAGAAGAGAGATTTCTAGCACAATAAAAGGACTAAATGAGACAGAATTTGTTCCCTGATTTGTTTCTTTTTGAGGAAGATGCCTTGCACTTTGTAGGATGCATGGACCAGAAAGAGGTGGGGTAATACTTGGAAGTATCTAGAATGGCAGTCTGTGGGGACAATCTTCTCCTTTCATTTCTGCCCCACATCCTGTACCGCACTTTCTCTCCATGCTGTTGTCCACTTTTTGGAGTATGAATAATGTTTAGCGTTTCAGAAGGAGTAAGCTGAGAGTGGAGTCTTACTTTTTTCTGCAGTATATTGACAGCTCACACACAGAGGTTGTGTCCTCGCCTATTCTTAAAATCTGTTGTGATACTGAAATGTTGGAACTTCTGCTACCTTTGTGTGTTTCTGAAGTAAATTTTCCACAAAGCCATCTCAAATTAGGGAGCCCTTCTACGCCATAACTTATAATGCAAACAGAACTTTTGAGCAACCTGCTGTTCACAGCATGCCCTGTCTTCTCCCACAGTCTGTGGAGCACTCTGGACACTCAAGGTGAATGCCTTGTCTCCTTCATGTAGTTAGGAGAAGCTATAAGTATGTGGTTACAAGATGGTTTTCCAGTTCTAAGTCCTTGGTTTCATAAGCTCTCTTTCCTCTCACTTAGTGAACACAGAAGCACAGACGCATATGAATGAAATCCCCAGGCCCACACATGACGCAGGAAGTCTGTTACCTGATTCTTGAGTACTTTTTGAGCTGCTTTTCATTGGTTTGTTTGCATTGCTGATCTCAGCAGAATGTCATAGCCCGCCCTTATGGGTGCACCTGAACACATTACTCTCTCTGAGGGCTGTATCTATCCTGAGTGTACTTGCTTGTGTACTGCAACAGGAAGTACACACAGATCTGTATGTACCCACAAGAAGTCTAGTAGACATAATCCCAAAATCAACCCATAATAGGACTGGCTTTTGGGCAAGGAGAGGAAAAAGTTGTGCTCTTGTGTAATCCAACAGCCTCTGAAGCACAAGTTCTCATCAGACTGATGGCTTTTGTTGGTGAGGTCATTAGGCAGAAGACAGCTTGCGCTCGTCTGCCCTGCAGTGCTGATGAGGCATTGCATTGTGATCCATGGAGCTGGCCATGTCTGACTCCTGATCCCCCTTAACATGGAAAGGGCAGCTTAGGCTCCCTTCTGTGCTCAATGGAATTTTGAGGGTTGGTGCCAGAAGGCAGTGAGTAGTAAGTGCATGCATCTAGCATTTGTCTGCACTCTGAGGATCTCGAAGCATATTGTCTGTGAAAAGTGTTTTAAATTAATATTTACAATAAATGCCTAAAAGTCAGACCTGGAAAAAAAGCAGAGATATGTTAAGGCAGGGTCTGACTGCTCCAGGGGGGTTGGGTGCCAGCTTGACTCATGTCAAACACACAGGAAACAAAAGGATTAAATCAGATGCCCAAGGTCATCAGTAGGGTGCTGTCAGAGCAACCAAAGATAGCAGTTAGAAGTAAACATGATTGAAATTTTGTGTCCTGAGCTCACTGTGGGGAATGGTGGTGTTGGTGTGGCTGGGAACCTTTAAAACCTAGGCTAGTAGGTGCCTAAATAGGACCAGGGCAACTAACGAGAAAAAATTCCATCCAGCAGTGCCAGGGAGAGGAGAGCCCTAGCACCCCTGAGGCCACAAGGATCATTTGAAACACACAGAGTGAAGGAGGGACATGTTGCATGGAGAATTGCTACTTTTGATATGTTAGGTGTTAAATGCATCTGACACAGGGAGCTTGAGAAAAGATCTGGATTCAGGATGTGCTTGTGCTTAGCAGAAATGTTCTGTTCTGACTGCTGTGAGCAGAAAGACAAGGCCCTCCAGCCCCTGCTCAGCTGTTGCAGGTTGGTGCCAAGCTGAGTGTTGTTACATAGCCATTCACTCTACATAGGTGGCCATGTAACACTGTGAGATTTGGACTGGAAGATGTAGGGATCCCTGGGTACTGGGGATTTAAAGGTGCTTTAGACCCTTGGCATTGCCTTTTGCTTGTAAGTGTTTGGGAGATGTGTCCTTGGATGCATATATATCATATGCAAATGGATTTTGAGTTGTATGTTTTGTCTGAATTCAGAAGAAGGAGTGATTTGAAGAAAGAATCCTCCAGGAAATGCTGCTTTTGCAAGCACAAGCCTCTTGACTATGCTTTGTGGGGGAGGAAGGAATGGGAATGAGGGGAAGGTTCACGGAGGTTTTCTTCTTTGCTTGTTGTTTTTTGGGAAAACTCCAGCCAAGGCCTACATACAGTCGGATGAATCAGCCTCCCTTTTGGTAAGTGGCAGCTCTAGCTGCAATGCAGTTTTGATGTATGCATAATACACTTTTCCTTAGTTAATTGAGAAGAAATACTGCAGTAGATATATGATGTTGACTCAGCCTTTGTATGGAGTCCTTGAGCTAGTAGGGAGATACTGTAGGCTGCTCCTTGATAGGCTGGAATTTGCTGCAAATAATATTTCATACTCTAGTGTGAAGGTTGTCATTGCTGTTCATCTGCTATAGAAAATACATTTTCTGTCTCATACACGTGTAGAGAGCACTGTACTCTTCTCATTCCCTCTCAGTGCAGGGTTTTCTTGGAAGAGTCTGATTTTATAACAACTTCAACAGAATATTCATGCTCTTAGATGAGTGGCTGTTCCTGTACTGACAAATAAAGCATTTTGGCTTTTTCATATTCCTTTAACAAAATCCCTTGTTTTGTAAAGCATCTGGTGCCAATTCAGACTCAGAGCTTTCTATGTCTGCTCTAGGATTTCCACTGGGCTTGGAAAACTTACCAGACAAGCTCAGCATTCACCACTGGAAGAATATGGAGTAACTGGAGGGCTTTCTTGTCCTGGAAACAGGACATGGAGCAGTTGCCCTTGGCAGGCTAAGACTTGCCAAATGCTTTGTATTTCCTGTTGGAAGACTACTTTTACATGGAAGGACTATATTACTGTAATATCTGTTGGTAAATATTAGCTTTAATAACAGGCACTTCACTTTAGCAGAATATCAACAGTGCAGTGAAATAAGTGTGCTGTACTGGAGCAGTAGCATCAGTGTTCTCTTACTGTTTTTAGTGGTAAATACTGTACCTATTATTTTTGTAGCATTTGAAAATTGATTAGAAATAAGTCCCTTTGAGGAGCCCATAGTCACAAATGTGATTATCTCAGCCTTGGGGTTTTAGTCATGGCCAAAGCGTCACTGAATGTTGTCTAAAAAGAGAATAAGCTTGGCCTTGAATTATTCTTTCATCTGCTTGCTTCATTGCAGGCAGTATGTGGCCTTCCTCCCTCCAGTTGTTCTGAGGTGGAAGAGAACAGGTATAAATGTAAAGTCTTCACAAGGAGCAACTGAAGTAGTTTGCTCTGTAGCATTTTGCGCCTGAAGTGAAACACAGAAATGTGTCTTTTGCCATGTACCTTTGTAGGGTACAGAAAGGACTCTTGGATGTTTGAGGATACAAGCGCATAGAAAGCAGCGTACTCCTTTCCATGCGTACTTAGGAGAAGAACACTTCTACTTGTTTGATTCAATGTGTTGCATTTGTCTGGAGAGGGGTTGTATCGAGGCCAGTTGGCCTGTGTGCTTTCTCTCTCCAGTTCACTGGACAAGTGTTTTATATTTTCTTCTGTTTAACTTTAAATGGACATTATTTTGCCCCATTTTGAAAAGGAGCTGGTATTTTTACAACTCAGGCTGATATATAACTAACCTTTTTCTTTCCTGAACAAGGTCATTACATCATGATACAGTAATCTTGTCTCTGGGATAAACTATCCTCTCTCTATGTCTCTATCTGCTGCTTTTATCTGTGTTCTAGTGCACGGTGGGGAGGAGACATGAGGGAAGAGAAAAAGTTTTGATTCTGGCCAGTTAAACTATGTTTAGAGAGAATAATATGTGGTTGTGAAATGCAAAGGGCTTTTGTCTCAGAACTATTGCTTTGATACTTTATCCACAAAGAGAAGCTGCACAGTTGCAAGTCAGAAGAGCCTGGGGATGAAATTACACCTTTGCCAGGCTATGACAGGTTAAACTTTATGGATATGCAGGTAGGAAATTATCCACAGACTGAATTGCAAAGGAGGGCTTTAAAAACCTGCTGAGGAGATTAAGTGCATGAAAATATTTAATTCTTGTGTCCCTCTTTTTCGTAGTACTCAAAGCAGTCCGCAGGAAGGAGGAACAACGTTGTTATCCTTGTCTCAGCCCAGAGGAACTGGAGGGATGGAGCAATGGCGCTATGGGTGGAACAGGGAAGAACAGGAGCCAGCAGCAGCATCCAGCCATCTTGCTGCCTGTGTCTTTCCCTGACCATTAGATTAAGCTGCCTCCCTGCTTGTTACATTTTCTAATTTGTCTTGAATGTGTCTGTGCACTTTTTCCCAAGTCTGTTTATACCACGATAAATTAATGTCTAGCCTGGGGTGTGCCCAGTGAGGTAGGGTTCATAACTATTTTTGATTCACTTACAAAGGAATTAGGTGATGTGGTTGCCTGGACAGCAGGGGCTGTGCTTGGTGACTGAGTGGTTCTTTCCCAGTCCTGTGTAACCTGAAGTGATGCCATCTAAGCTGCAGCAAGATGCCAGTGATGTAATTTCAGACTACCTGGCCTGAGCACCAGTGAAGGCAGGGAGGCTGCACATATGTAAGACAGACTGAAGCAGAAGATGGACAGGATTTTATTCAAAATGAAACCCGGTAACTGAGTGAAGTAGAGCAGGTATATTAGTTGTTGACTCCATCTTTCACTTGCTCTGGCCATACTTATTTTCCTGAACAGCTCTGAGTTTGTTGCAGATTAAGGCAAACAACTAAGTTGAGTCATCAGGTTGTAGTGCCTCAACAAACTGCTTAAAAAGATGTCAAGTCCTCTCTGCGAGTGGATGGTAAAGTGGCAGGACTATCAGGGAAACATACCTAAAATCACATGAAGACTTCACTGTTAGCATAATGCCAGGTTTATGGCAGTGATAGAGCACATCTTCCAGGCTGGAAGTGATAGACACCCATATCTGTCAGCAGGACAGGACTGTGATGAACCCTTTGCAGGTTGTACTGGTGTGGGCACAGTGCTGCACTCACATACTTTTTGCAGCTCTCAGAGCAGACATATGCATCAACTTGCTTAGAGTGCAGGCAGAGAGCTCAGATTGGACTGTGCCCATCTGTGGAGACTTAGCTATGGCTGAGCAGTCCCTGCTCCACTCAAAAGGGACACCAGTAATAACTGCTATGTCCTCAAGATAATATTTCCATGCTTTGTGCTTATCCTTAATTTATTAAATCCCCAAATCCAAGAGTCTTTTTATGGAGATTACATGGCTGGGAATCCATGTTGCAACCATGTTTCATCTGTACTGACTGTTGATGCAGGTAGGTTCTGTGTAGTATGGTCCAATGTCAGTGTTTTAATGGAGAAGGAGCGATTTCTAAATTAGATTAATTGATTATGCTCCTTTATAATTTTCTGTTGCTACAAAAATTCTAGCAAATTAGCGTGTACTAATTTATTTGCATTATTGGTTTGCATCTGTTGTATTCAGTGCAGGGTCTCAGTGTAGTGCAGATGAGAATGTTTAGACTCAAATTCTAAGGGAATGAGCCATGTTTGAGAAAAACCATGTCCAAAGCAAAACTTCCCTTTGACTGGCTTTTCATCAGCCGTTTGTTATGGTAGTTTTGACATTTTTCCTCTGCCAGGCTAAATTTCAGAACAGCGTTGACTTTTGTTTCTTCATATAACTTGTGACTTGCTGAGTTGCAGATGACAGCAGCTTTCCCAGTCTGCATATAAATGTGTATTTAAAAGCTGCAGAATCACATCTTAAAAGCAAAATCCTCTAAAGATGCTTAGCTGAATGTAATACCTTTCCTTTTGCACTTAGTTTTAAAGCCAAATATGAAAACAACTGTCCGTGCTTGGATGTGGGTTCCTAATTTTCTCATTGATGCTATTAATATTGCATGCTCAGTTGCTCCATGGTGGCTGCCAGTGCTCTGTAACAGCAGCCATCTGTGAGAAAGGAGCTGCTTCCTGGCATGGAGTAAAATTTAGGCCAGCTGTGGATGGTGGAACCACATCTTAGAGACTCTTCCTCTGGGCTCTCATTCCCCCGTGCTTTTCCTGTGTAGAATTTCTGGTAGCTAGAATCCCATAGCCTGTGGAGCTGCTTTTCTGTATTAATGTCTGAGCTTCACACTCTGAAAAGAGAAGGTAGGGCCTGAATTACTGCCGCACTATGCTTGTGCTGGTGGCATTCCAGAAGGCTGTTTCCCCTTAACTCAAGGACTTGCCCATGCTCGTGTTCAGTTTGAACAGCACTTGAGATGTCTCCCCCTGCACCCATTCAGTACAAATGGTGTTTTATGGGTCTAATAAAACAAGTGAAAATGGCGATTGCAACTCTGGCCTGATACTTCAGAGGAAGCCAGGTTTTCTGTGATTTTTTTCTGTCATGTTGGGGAAAACATTATCTCTCTGCCCTTAAGCTTTAATTTCTAGGTGTATAGCCAGGTTAGAATTGGGAGAGCAGGGGAAAATAAAAAGCAGCATCCCAACTACCTCTTAGATATAGAGGATGTGTATCTTGCCCTATGTTGAATTGTTTTGCAGTTAAACTACTTCAATCTGAATGGATTACAAAGCCTATGTCAGAGCTCTCACAGAGAGAACCTGACAGAGATTACTGTCAGCAAAAAAATAATCTGTCAGTACCGTTTTCATAGTCTTACTACCTTGGGGCATCATGACACGCCTTCTAGCTTAGAGGACAGTCCTTATGAAAAATAATAATCATTGGCCAAATTCCGCCTGCAATTATGTGGTCTGTCCTCACCTTTTCATTTAATTTACAGAATTGAGGTTTATAAAATAGCTATGTTTAATAATGCATCAATTCTTATTTTGATGTGACATCTTAGATGATTACAATCAAACCATGGTCTCAGGATTTCTGCTGTTTTCCAGCACACATTCTTTCTTTCTGTAGCTATCTTCAAAGTCCTTTCCCTCTCACAAGATTTCCTTTTTCAAGAATTCTTGGGACAGGCATTTTTCAGATCACCACAGGGATAGGCCAGTTACTCAGAAAAGGGCTTCAACCCTGGAGGTACTTCCTTATAGGCAGAGGAAGGACTACATGGTTCTGCTCTCTATGCAGCTTTTGGAAGAAAGAAAACTTGGGATTTTTTGAGGGCAAACAAACCTTCTGCAAAGGCTTCAGAAGTGATTCATCTTCCTTTAAACAGTCTTCAGTATTGGCTTGTCAGACTGGCATATATGTTGCACTTTATGGTATAATGCCCCTGACTATAAATTAGAAAAAGACACTTGTACCATTTGCAGCAGCCAAAGTTATATTAGTTCTGATGATAATTGCTGAAAGAGTATAATAATTACCCAGATAATATGTCTGAGTTCCATCAGAAACACTGAGCATTCATCTTCTAATGAAGGGCCCAGTTTTCAACTGTTGTGTGACTTTGCTGAGCTAGGAATGGTGAAAGCCCAGGAAATTGGCACAGTTTCTGTCTTGGTGGCTTGTCAGGTACTGGCCACATGGAAATGTTTTCTGGGATCAGAAACAAGTATTATGAACAAGTATTATGTGGTTTTTTCCCTCAGAGTTCTGTGCTGTAGAAGTCAGTGAAACTAGTCAGAGCCGAAGGGGCAGAGCAGCTTTCTTCTTCAGCTCACAAATCATCAGAGATTTGTATTATCTGATGTGAATACTGTTTCAGACTTTAAGGAATGCAGTCCCAAATCCTTCAGCGGCTCCCAGTTTTTTCATTGCAGATACCAGAACCACTGTTCAACCACTGCTGTGGTGATCTTGGAGGCCAGGACCTGAATGGTTTGTGCAAGCACCAGGAGCTGTCTCGGTCATGTAGGGTCACAGAATCGGAGAATGGTTTGGTTTGGGTTGGAAGGGCCCTTGAAGGTCATCTGGTTCCAGTCCCTTGCTAGCGGCAAGGACACTTTTCAGGAGAGCAGCTTTTTCAGAGTCCCAGCCTCCTTGGCCTTGAATGCTTCCAGGATTGAGGCATACACTTTTCTGGGCAACCTGTTAAAAATATGGAATGCTTTATGAATTTTGATGGCTTCTTGGTAGTAAAGATGTTAATCTTGGCCAGGCCCTGAAGGTAATATGCCAGGTATATGTCCTCAGTAAGTCTAAGTAACTTCTGCTTGGAAGACAAGTAGAAGTATTTGTTTCCCACACGGATGATAAGGCACATGCAACTGGAGGTGGATTCCCATGGGAGCTGAACACTGCCTTCCATGTGCACCTGAAAGGGGTATTAATTTCTCTGCTGCAATACTGAATCCCATCCTATTCTTTAGAAATTTATGAATAACATTTTTAGCACAGGAATTTTGTCCCAGGGAGGTCCAGATACGGATTCAGGTGAAGGCCTTGAACGAGAAGCAAATGAGCTGTGCAGTGAGGTCTAGAAGTGTTTTCTGATCAGGATGGTATGTCTTTCTGAAGAAAGAGAAGAGCTTTGTTTGGACAAAGAAGACATGGAGGCTCTCAGTTTTGTTGGTAGATGCTACTTGTTGACTCCTTTATAAAATCCTTGATGAAAGAAATAACTTTTTATGATGCAAAGTGCTCATGTCAAGTAAAACAACAAGAGATGGTGGCTTGAAATAGAATGAAATATTTCTAGGAGAAGCATGAAGTGTGTTCTGTCTTCAATGTGTGCCTTAATGCCACATTTTAGAGTTACCTCAACAGCAATTACTAATCAGCAGGTACTTATCCATTCTCTACAACTATTAGTTGCAGCTCAAGCTGAATTGTTTTGGTTCTTTATCACTCAACTTGCCAAGTTTTTTATGTCTTGGAATGCAGGATGGAGAGGAAAGTTTTTTGATTCACTGTCTCTTGATGTTCTGCAGTGCAAACACGTATTTTACCAAAGCTTTTGGGAAGGTGAATGATCAGAAATTGTAGGGAACTGCACACCTAGAAGTAAAGGCATTCTATACTGCCTGCACTGATCATCTTGCCAAGTCCTGTTAATGTCATGTTGCCCTACATCCACAGAGTTTGGTGAAAATGAGATTAATGAGAAAGCCGAATGATAAATGCTGATTTTTGATGTGTACACATACATACATATAAATTGAATTTTTGACAGCTGTTACCAGCAAGCCATGAAAGCAAATTTTTTTCTGAGGATCAGCAGGTAAAGAGTAATGTAATTCCTGGGGTACCAGGACAACTGCAGTGTTCTATGCTAGGGCAAATGGTGATGCTTCAGCTAGATGGGAGTGTATCTCTCTTGCAGCTTCTCCATGGAAGTCAGTGTGGATCAGCTGCTTAACAGGGCACTTGTTGCTGGAGGTGTCTGTGTCTTGTGCTGATGTGCCAGCTGGAAAAGCAGTCTTGGGAGCACCTTTCAGAACAGCAAGCACAGCTTTGGCAGCAGAGTAGATGTTTATTTGTGTGACAGCCATAGCTAGTCTATGGCTGTACAGATAATTTGGTCTTGACAGACACTTACTCAACCAGCTAGCTCCTTAGAAGTAAACAAGTCCTCAAGCATGTTATTGATAGTCTGATTCCAAGTTCAAACTTGAAAACCAGCCAGTCCCTTTGAAGTTCAGGTGCACCCATATAATTGGCCACTGAGCTAGACAGAGTTTAGATCTTTAACCAATCACAAGTGTAAGAGCGGGAAATTTGGAAGCCGTAATAAAGGGATGCACCCGGGAATAAAATCTGGCTATTGCTGCATGATCTTGGCGTGTTCATGTTGCATTCCTGTCTCAGTCATCAGCATCAACTGGTGACCTTGACGTCATAGAACAAGCTGCTATGGCATTGCAGGGAGACAGGGGGCAGCAGAATATTGCTGCAGGCAGCAGGATTTGCTGCAAGTGGCTGGTAAGGCTGTGGAAGGCAGGGGAATATTGCCACAGGCAGCGCAATTGCTTTTGAGTGCCAGTGAAGCAGCAGAATACTGCTGCAGGCAGCGGAAAATGGTGCAGTAGGCGGCAGAGTGTGCTGCGTGGGTCTGGACTCCCCTTTTGTGGATTGGAGATGCCGCTGAGAACATGGCAGCATGGACTTCTGTGCCAGAAGATCCTACACTCCAGGTATGAACTTTCAGTTTTAAAGAGAGAGGGATAAAATTCGATGAATGGGCTTTGCTATCTCTGCTGACGTGGTGTGAGAGCCACAATTGAACATTTCTGAAGGGGCTGCCCTAGACTTAAAAACTTGTGAGCGGGCTGGCCAATGTATACTCGCCGTAGCCTCCATTGGTGACAACACAGCCATCAGTGTTATAAAGCTGTGGAGGCTTGTACTGGACTTATTAAAACAGTTAAAAGATGAATAGAGTGTGAGGACAGCAGAGGGGATGCAGTGGGCACCCCCAGCTGAGGTGAGCAGTAAAAGCAGGACTATGGGAGAGACAGCAGGAAGTGTAGACACTGAGCTGGGTGGAGCTGCTGCAGCAAGTTGCGAAACCAGCATGTGAAACCCTGAAGTCTCCCCGGGCAGGGTCGACCTGTCAGCAGAGCACCCTGCAACCTCTGGAGACTGTGCCACCACTCCCTGCAAGGATGTCTCCCCAGCAGAGCGTCCCCTGGCCATCCTGGACTGTGCCACCACCCCAGGTGGGGACACGCTGCTGGCAGGGCACACCGCCATCAAACCAGGTGGTGGGGATGCCGCATGTGGCTGCGGTATTTCTACCCCTTCTCCGAGTTCTGTCCCACTTACTGAGATCCTGGAGACTGCAACTGGGTGCTTTGCCATTCCATGCCATGCCACATCAGCTGAGACCACCAAAAGCACAACTGCTCACCTGCAAGATGGCTGGACCTGGCAGATACAGTTGTCCCTGGCTGTTGCCCAGTGGCACCCAGCTCCTGTGAGATGCCTGGCCATTGCGAGATAGCTAGCTGCTGTGGAATGCCTGGCTGCCGCTGTGAAGAAGTGCGTGTCACTGGCCGCTGCTGTTGCCAAGCGGCACCTGTTGCCACAGCGCTCTGTGACCTCTCCTGCAAGACCTCTCCTGTGCTAGCTTTGTTACCGCACCCTAGAGGCACTTGGCTCTTGCAGGAGTGGAGCTCCCTACAGTTCCAACTGCGCCTGCCCAGATCATGAGCTTGCTAGGACTGCCTCCTAGAGCTGCCTGCCCTGTCCCTGAGACTGTGCCCTCTGCCTAGCCTCTGTAGGGTGTGTCCAGCTGTCAGGGTAGCTCATCGGTCGGCATGGGAACCGCGTCATCAAAAGTTCCAGAGACCCAAGCAAATGTCATACCCAGAAGTGGTGCTGTGGTCCCAAGCACTCCTCTGCTGTCAGAATTGGAATTTTCCCTGGATTGTATACTGGCAAGGAACATGAGAGAGAGCCAGGACAACCATCCCTTAACAGAGCCCTGAGATAGTGTCACCATCACCATGTTGCTGACTGCCCTGCCTGATCCTGTGACCATATGGCAAAAGATAAAACAAGCCACTGTTGTGGATAGGGACTGTGAAGGGGCAGAACTCATTGATATACCCATGTCAGAGGGTTGGGAGCTGGAGGACACGACACTGGCAATTTCACTCGTAATAAGAGGCAATGGAGCTGCTCCAGACAAATACACCCCCTTCCAGTGGCCAGTTCTTTCCAAACTGCATCAGCTAGTTGCCAAACATGGTTTAGGTTTGCCTACCATTGCTAATATGCTGTGTTTTTTAACAGAAGAGGTAACTCCTTTTGGTATAAAGCAGCTTGCCAAATTAATATTTACAACAGTCCAATATATGGTGTTCGAATCAGCATGGAAAAGCAGCGCTGAAAAACAGGAATTAAAAAATCTGAAATTTCCAAGAGAAGGCCCACGTTATGAGGCAGGGGTCTCTCAGCTCTTAGGACTCCCACCAGCGGGGATCCACGACTCCAAGCCAGGTTGCATCCATTAATATTGGCACAGGTAAAGGAATTGGGAATGCAGGCTTTTTGAAGATAGCGAATATGGCAAATCCATCCCAAACATATTTTAAAATCTGACAAGGAGTCAACGAACCATATCTACAATTTATAGAAAGATTACAAGACACTATGAAAAACAAATTGTTAATGCTGAGGTTAGAAATTAGCTAATTTTACAATTGTCAATGGAAAATGCCAGTGAAGACTGTAGAAAGGTCATAGAATTGCTGCCAAATGAAAACCTGTTCCTAAATGAGTTAATAAATGCCTGTTCTAAGGTTGGTTTGAATTCTCATAACATGACATGCTAGCAAATTCCATAGCAGCTGCTGTTAAAGTAACACCTCAAAGCTACCGATGTGGACAAGGCTATCTGAGAGCAAACTCTCCCCACAAGTCCACTCCAATGGGAACGTATCAAAGACAAAGGAATATGGTCATTAATTACAATCAATGTGGGAAACCTGGTCATATGGCCTAATGATGCAAATATATGATCTATAATAATAAACAGTCTTTTAAAGAATCTTTTAAGAACCATAGAAATGGACAGCCCAGCACGAGGAGAAGACATATGAAGACACAAGCATCTTCTCACTTTTCTGTGCAAGTTTATGTTATTCGACCAGCTCACAGGAAGGACTTAAGGAGCAGCTGGAATGGATGTGTCCACCTCCATTGCAGTAATCATAAGCATCTCAAAGGTACATGAAGTCCCTCTCGAGGCCCAGGGACCTATTGGGAGAGGATTAGTGCACTATTAATTGGAAGATCTAGTGTCATTATGCAAGGTATCTGCAAGGTAATCTGGTATTGTTGACTCAGGTTTAACCACACAGTTATGCTATGGTTTCCACCCCTTCTTCACCTGTGACTGTACCTGAAAAAGCCAGAATTGTCCAGCTTATCCATTTTAAGTCTTGTGTCCCTAAAACAGACCCCAGGGTGTGAGGAGACCAAGGCTTCAGGTGAGACCTCCAGGTATTTTGGACCTAGGTTGTTGGTGATCAGCCCAACGTGGTGTGTACCATCATGAAGCCTTGGGCAATGCCCTCCCAAATAAAGGTCAGTGGCATGATTGACACAGGGGCCGATGTCACCATCGTCTCTGCCGACACTTGGCCTTCATCATGGCCCACCGAGCTGGCAGGATCCACTGTTGCTGGCTTCAGAGGGACCATGCAGAGTTGTTTGACCAGCAAACCTGTTTTGGTAAAAAGTCCTGAGGGTCAAATAGCTACCATCTGACCTTACATCACTGTAGCACCACTCAATCTGTGGGGGAGGGATATTTTATCTGCTTGGGGAATCCGGGTGGGAATGGATTTTTGATGAGGGCCACTGTTTTAAAAGGCATGAAACACTCCGCACTAGCCCTAAAATGGCTTACCACTCAGCCTGTGTGGATACCACACTGGCCCCTAGAAAAGAAGTTACACTCCCTTAAGTCTTTGGTGCAGGAATGACTGGCTCAAGGTTTCATAGAACCATTCACAAGCCCTTGGAATACCCTGGTGTTTGTCATCAAAAAGAAGTCTGGGAAATGGAGGTTTCTCCATGACTTAAGAAAAATCAATTCAGCCATGGAGAGCATGGGCACCTTACAACTAGGCATGCCATCTCCTATGATGATTCCTGCTAACTGGGATATTTTAATTGTTGACATAAAAGATTACTTCTTTACCATTCCTGTCCATCCAAATAATACCCCAAAGTTTGCCTTTACAGTGCCTTCTATTAATAATGCTGCACCAGTGGAGCCTTTCCTTCCTCAAGGTATGGAAAACAGCCCCACAATTTGTCAATAGTATGTTGCTCAGGCATTATATTCAGTAAGGGGACAATTCCTGAGGTCATACTATTATTATGGATGATATTTTAATAGCAACACCAGCTAAAAAAGATCTTTCACTAATTCAGCCAGGCCTGATGCAATCTTTAAAAGCATTTGGGCTACAAGTGGCACCAGAAAAGGTACAGGAGCAACCACCTTGGAAGTACCTTGGACTCAAAATTATGGATCAGACTATACAGCCCCAGACTATTCAATTTTCAGCAAAAATTCAGAATTTAAATGATGCTCAGAAGCTTTTAGGTACCATCAACTGGTTCAGACTCTATTTAGGACTGACCACCCCACAATTAGCACCCTTATTTCACCTCCTAAAGGGCAATCTTGATTTGACATCTCCCAGGAGATTGACACCAGAGGCAAAAACTGCTCTTGAAATAGTAGAGCAGGCTCTCACAAACAGCCAAGTCCAGTGGGTATACCCAGAAGTGTGTATTACTCTGTTTACAATTTTCCTTGTTCATTTCCATCTTACTGCAATTATCGGACAGTGGGATACTCAGTGGTCTGGCCCTTTGCATGTTTTAGAATGGATGTTTCTACCTCACCATCCTAAAAAGACAGCCTCTACCTTTTTTGAGTTAATAGCCCAGTTAATCATGAAGTGTCATCAAAGGTGTTTACAATTGACTGCAAAAGATCCTTCCAAATTTATCATACCTGTTGCCACTAAAGGAATTTGAATGGTGCTATGCCAACAGCGCAGCTTTACAGAGTGCTTTGCAAAATTTCTCAGGGCAAATTAGTTATCACATACCAAATCATATATTGCTGCAGTTCGGTAAAACTACTGCACTATCCCTAAAACCTCTCAACAGTTGTATACCCTTAAAAGGTATTACTGTGTTCACTTATGGTTTGGGAAAAACAGGAAAAGTAATTGTGACGTGGAAGTAAGAAAATGAGTGGCAAACTTTAGAGGGTCATGAGAGTGGGCACATCAGCTAGTGGAGCTACATGTTGTAGTTATGGCTTTTCAGTGTTTTCCTGATGATTCCTTAAACATTGTCACTGATTGTGCCTATGTTGCCAACATCACACAGAGATTAGACTGAGCTCTGATATATGAAGTTGACAGAGCGTTACTATTTGGCTCACTCAAAACCTTGTGGCATACCATTTAAACAAGAAATCATCCTTACTCCAGTCTTTGCATTAGAAGACACACTTATCTTCCTGGTTTCATTACAGAGGGCAATATACAAGCAGATGACCTAGGTAGTCTTGCCTGCGCAAGACCAGAACCAGACACACTTGTACAAACAAAAACCTAACGCGCCTTCTTTCATCAAGGTGTTAGAGCTCTGCAGGGGCAGTTTCGGCTGTCCAACACAGCAGCTCGTAACATAGGTAATACTTGTGCTGATTGCTGGGGCCACGCGGCTCCATTACAAATGGTAGTTAATACCCGTGGTTTAAGGGCTTTACGAATTTGGCAGACTGACGTTGCCTGTATTCCAGAATTCAGAAAATTCAAATATGTGCATATGTCAATTGATACTTTTCCTTCCTCCGTATGGACATCGGTACATTCAGGGGAGAAAGGTCAGAATGCCATTGCATGTTGAGTATTAGCTTTTGTTGCTTTGGGTATCCCTTATAACCTCAAAACAGATAATAGACTTGTGTATACATCACAAAAAACTAGGTAAGTTTTACAGGTCTGAGTGTATGCCACCAAACTGGTATTCCTCACCTAGCAACTGGACAGACCCATCGTAGAAAGAGCACATGGCACTTAAAAACACATTTTAGATAAAATAAAAGAGGGAATGTGTGGAGAAATTCCACAGAGCAGAGTGCCAAAGGCTGTTTACACATTGAATCACTTAACAGTACTGGAACAATCCCAAAATCCAGTAATCTTGAATCATTTCCTGTCACTGCAGTCATATGGTGATGCCAAATCACTCAAACCTAAAGTAATGATAAAAGATGTTATTATGTACAAGTGAGAAGGTTCATGGGACCGCATTACTTGGGGACGTGGGTATGCATGTGTTTCAACAGACACTGGAACACGGTAGTTACAAGCCAGGTGTGTCTGCCCCGCCCTACATCCAGCTCAGGACCAGAGACAACATCTCCGTGATGATGTTCCTGCAGACATTGTGAAGCAATTAGCTAACTAACTTGTGCAACTGATTCGGGACTTTCAAGGTGGCAAGTTTATTTAAGGACTATCTTTTTAAGGACACACAGATTTTATACATATAGAGATGATATACTGAAGAATATGAGCTACAAACCTAAAGAAAGACAGATTGCTTTTTCCCCTGTTGGTTATTTGTTTCCCACGGTTTTAAAAGTTGAAATGTTTCTTGTACATAGGGTTGAGTTGTAAGTTTGTAACATTCAAGTAATGAGCTTTCAGTCCTCCAGTGTGAAAGTTTGTATGGTTGATGATCCTGCTAGACTGCTCCTGGAATGAATGTAACATCTTCAATGATATGTGGAAGGCATCACTGGCTGAGGGAGGCTAGGCTGGTGGAGTTTAGTAGAAACTTATGTGTCATCTTGCTGTCCTGGTCATATTGTCTGCAAAAGGGCCCTTGCAGCAGGATGACAAAGAACATCTTGCATGCTTTATAAAACAGAAAGGGGGAACTGTGACAGCCATAGATGATCTATGGCTGTGCAGATAATTTGGTCTTGACAGACATTCAACCAGCTAGCTTGTTCGCTCATTATAAGTAAACCAATCCCCAAGCATGTTATTGATAGGCTGATTTCAAGTTCAAACAGAGGACCCCAGCCAATCCCTTTGAAGCTTTGGTGCACCCATATAATTGGCCAGTGAGCTAGGTGGAGTTTAGGTCTTTAACCAATCACGAATGTAAGAGTCAGAAATTTGGAAGCCCTAATGAAGGGATGTGCCCAGGAATAAAATCCAGCTGTGGACGCATGATCTTGGCGTGTTTATGTTGCATTCCTGTCTCCATCATTGGTGACATCTTTGTCACTTTGTCTTAAAAAAAAAGAAAGTGATCTGTGCGGTCAGTGTGGGAGGAGGAATCATTACAGAGGCATAGAATGGCTTGGGTTAGAAGGGAGCTTAAAGACCATCCAGTTCCAACCTTCCAGTAGACCAGGTTGCTCAGGGCCCCATCCAGCCTGACCTTGAGCAGTCCCAGGGTGTCCTGGGGTGACTGTATGATGCCTCTATCCCCAAATTGTGTGTTCTGTTTATGTTACATATTAAGTTCTGCACCTTTAAGACTGGTTCTGAGAGCAAAGAGGAGAAAGAAGCCGCAGTTTGTTTTCAGAAACAGCCTTCACTCCCCCACAGCTCT